>JANHFX010018762.1:67485-105269 GCA_027560015.1 Chloroceryle amazona | reverse complement strand
GTCCCATCCTAAAGCATGGGAAGGCACCTTCAGAGCCCCCCCAGTGGTCTCCAGAGGGGATCGGAGCCACCTTCAGCACAGGTGACCAGGAGGAAGGGGGAGGTTGCTCTCAGCTGGATGGGGATGTTGCTCAGCAGAGGCTTTGCAGGGGATCCCCACATGTCCCCCCCACCCCTCAGCAGCCAAAGGTGGGGGGGGGAATACATCACAGGGAGAATCTTCTCTCCCCCTTAACTCATGGTTCCCCCCATGCACCAGCACGACAGAGCTGTTGGGGAAGAACAACTATCTACTTGCTGACTTGCTATATTTTAGCAAAAACAAAACAAAAAAAGTGTATTCACTGAAAAAAAAATAAATCTATTTCAAGTGTTAGAAGAAGAATATGAAAGGGGAGAAAATCTCTTGTGTGAGGCACTTCTGCAAATGTCATCTTCAATTTTTTTTTTTTTTCCTCTAGTTGATATCTCAAGCCGGGCCAAGCAAGACATGCCGCTTTCTCCCTTGTAACCTGATTTTTTTATTTTTTTTTCTTTGGAAGAAACAAACGAAACAACAAAATAAAACAACAATTAAAAAAAAAAATACAACCTTCATCCAGATCTATTAAAATGGCCTTTTGGGGGTTATAAGCATTATGACAAATTTAGTCCATTTTTGTATAAATAATAGTGTTTAATATGTATTTCCCAAAATAAATGTTTTGAATGCGAATAGAAGGAGGTTTGTTTAAAATGTTTGTTGCCAGCCATGGTGTCACCGTTGCTGCATGAGCTGCATGGGGCCGGGGTTGACGGGAAAGTCCAGCTACAGAGCTGCTCTGCTCACTTTGGGGTGAAGGTTCTACTTACTCCTTACCCCCTTGACTCTTCCCACCTCAAACAGAATGCTGGAGCTGCTGGCTCTTAGCAGCCTGAGGACTGAGCCAACACAGCCTCTGTGTCCTTGGAAATCCCAAGGGAAGCACCAGGATGCTCCATCTGCTGCCATGTTTCCACTACAGTTTCTGGTATTTTTATTAAGACTTGGGTTGCACATAGTTCGATGGCAAGCAGCAGCTTGGTCTTCAGAACCTTTTGTGACTGCAGGGTTGTACTTGGGGTGCCCTTGGAAGTTGGCTTCACTTAGAGGACTTGCCTTCCCCAACACCACGTTTCTCCCTGGTGCTGCAGAGAAGACACTGTCCAGTCTAGTGTTTTCTTACGTGTCTAGTGTAATTTTCCCCCCAAGTCAGTAAAACTCAAAAGCCATGGTCCTGGGCATGTCCCAAAAGGTCACGGTCCTGGGCAACCAGCTCTGGGTGACCCTGCTTGAGCAGGGGGTTGGACCAGATGGTGTCCAGAGGTCCTTTCCAATCTCAACCCCTCTGGGATTCTGTGGTTCTGAAACTATGAAAACAAAACCAACAGGACAGAAATCTGGTTGGGTTCCTATGGGTGTGTAGAGTACAGGACAGGCTTATGTACATTTCTTTTTTTGCTGGCACCTGGGTTTTAGAGGAGTGAAGCAGCTCATCTTGTATGGCATCCAGAGAGTTGTGCAGTGAAGTTTGTTGATGAGCCCCCCTTTGCCCCAGTGCTGAACCCACTCCTAACAACCCCCTTTTTTTCAGTGCCACGCTGCAGTTTCATGGTCAGTTTAGCTCAGATGCTCCTCACCCCCGCAGCTCTTGGCTACTAAACAAACCTATTGGGAAGAAGCAGCAAGGTCAAGGTGTTCTCACTATTGTAACCATAGCAAGACCCAGAGCAAAAACTCTTAGCAGAGGGGGAAAAAAAATCAGCATGTAGTTGTAGAAATTACAAACATGACCCATGGGCTTTGCCTGTGGACAAATCTGCAACAGCTTTTCCCCATATTCTTGTGCTAGTGTCTGTTTTTTTTTGGCAGCTTTCCTCAATGACAGCATCTGACCATGCCTGAGGAGGGAGATGGGGCAGAGGATGCTCTGGGGCTCTCCAGGCAGATGTTCTCCTGGTAACAGACTGAGAAACCGTTTGCAGCTGGGGCAAGGGAAAGGCAGGCAAAATTCCCCAGCTCGGCAGTAAGGGCAGCTTTTGTTTAGCCCAGAGGAGGACCTCAAGGGGTCGGAGGTCCATTCATGGGAATGGCATGGGGAATGGCTTCCATATGTTACAAAGCTCTGGAGAGGTGGGGTTGGGGAAGGGAGAGCAGCCATGCCAGATGTTGTGATGGAGAGGGGTTTGTGTGGTGCTATGGGAAAATCCCAGACACGGGAAGAGTTTGCCATTGCAAAATCCACCCTGCCTCCCCAGAGCCTTGACTGTAGGTCAAGAGTGATCTGGGAGGGGGGCAGATGGGGGGGGTTTGGGCAGAGGAGGAAGCAGGCAAGGAGCTGTTTCCCCTGCCCACACCCTCCCGAGCTGTCTCATGTCTCGGAGGGAAATTTGCCTAACGATGCTGTAGCTGACAGAAAGGGCCTTGTGCTAATGGCTTATTGAGTGGCCTCACTTTAACAAATGAGGGAAATGAAGATGAGTGAGAGTTTAATTACCAATCGGAGCAGGGCTTTCTGCAGCAACCACGGGCACTCACTCCCCGTTCGTCTGGCTGCAGAAGAGAGAGGAGGACCCCCCCAGCAGAGCCAGGCTTTCAGGGTGACTGGCAGCCTTGGAGGAGATGGCTGCCTGGTTGGGGTGCCTGGAGATGGGTCCCAATTTCACCTGACCAGCCCAACCCAGAGAGCATCACCATACAAAGAGGAGGACTATAAATAATAAGAATAAAAGGGAGTATAAATAATTAAAGCAGCTCGTAGTGAATAGTTCCTGAAACATCTGCCTGATTTAAAAACTAATTACTTGGAGGGTAATCACCACCAGAAGCACATATATTTACCCACAATGCTGCTCGTCCCTCCTCTTCCTTGTGCTCACCCTCTCCTGATTGCTATCCCAGGCATCAGAGCCCAGACTTATCACTCATCCACAGCGCACAATAAACTGTGTTGTACTCGTCCATCTCCCTGATTAATAATGTCATTGGAGACCTGTTCAGGGAGGAATAAATCCTCTCTGGGTAGGAAGCCAGGTGCTGACAGGAGGGGAAGCTGCAGCTGCATGGTGCTCTCAGAGTTGGGAGCCTGCTCTGCCCCAAGAGGCCACCTCCTGCTCCAAGGAACGTCCCTTTGGATGAGCTTGTGCTACCTGAAAACAAGCCACCACCAAGGCACCGTGAGCCCAGGGTACCTGAGGGGGATGTGTCATCACCTCAGTATGAGGCTGCTGTTAAGAGATTTTTCTGGATCATTACTCTTACACACCAGCCCACAGTGTGCATCAAAACCTGAATTTGGTGATGTGGGACTTGTCCTCGCGGGAGACATCTTCTTTTGATGTGCAAGCCGTGCTGCAGCAGACTCAGGCAGAGCTGGCAATCTCAAGCTTTAATTACTGAGAAGCTACTGCACTGCAGTTGAAAGCCGGGGGTTTTTTGATCAGCTTCAACACGGCTCCAGCAGAAAGGAGGATTTGTGCCTCCATCTCCACCCAAGTGCCACTTGCTCGTGCCACCTCCATCACACAGGGTGCTGACCTCAGCCTGCCTGCTCCGTCTCCAAACCACAGCTAAAGCTTTTCTTTCATGACAACAAGAAGTCAAAGTCTCTAACTCTTTGCTACAGTTTATTTCACATTTATTTGGCCGAGCTTGTGTTTAGTCCTATACAAATTAATAAATAATTCTCACCATCAGCCTGATTTAAGAGCAGTATTGCAATGCGTTGCTTCATTGGGGAAAACAGAATAATTTATTCCTAACTTACAGGATTTAGGAAACTTCTACTTGCAGCCCACAATATTTTCCCATTAACATTTCCTAGCTAAGCTAAAAACTGTAATTTCCTAAGTCATGCTTCCTTCAAAGGCACATTACCAGCCTCCCAGGGGTTCCAGAAGTTTACCGAAACTTAAAGGCATACCTTATAGCATGCAGTAATGTACCAAAGTACCTCTTCTTATTACTGATGAAACTGCCACGGCTGCAAGTTTCCCTCCCCTTGGATTATTTCCTCCCCCCTGAACTATTCCCATCACAAACAGATCTGCAAGGATGGCACCATATGCCCAGCTCTGCTGGGGAGCTGGAAGTGAGGGGTCTGGGCATCCCGACCAAGGCCTTAGAAACAAACCCACAACACAACATAGAATCATTGCATTGTTTTGGTTGGAAGAGACTTTTAAGATCATTGAGTCCAACCATTATCCCAGCACTGCCAGGTCACCGCTAAACCATGGCCCACAGCACCACAGCTCCATGACTTTGAAACCCCTGGAGGGATGGGAACTCCACCACTGCCCTGGGCAGCCTGGGACAGGCCTGGACAGCCATTTGGGTGAAGACGTGTCAGTCATTACAACCAACCCTGCACTAATGAACCAATACACCGAGCCAAAGCCTCTTGGTGGGTTTCTCAGCAATACAATTTGTTGTAGAATATGTGTGTTCAATGCAGTGGGAATTTAAGCAATACATATGTTTAGCTGGAAAAACAGAAGAAAAGCAATGGCTGTGTGAAGGTGTTTGTAGCTTTGCCCTCAATGTCCCTCAGGGCTCAGCCCAGGCTGCTGCCTCCCCCAGGGAAATCACCCCAGAGCTCCTGTTTGGTGGTGGCTGGTAGGCTGCAGACCCATGCACTAGTTGTGCCTCCTGCAAGAAGGAGATGAGGTTCACAAAGCTTCCCAGGGGCTATACAGATGGGGCAGACCCTGCTGTTCCCAAGGTCAGAGGCCCCCAGAATGCCAGCCCCACAGGCTGGTGCTCAGTGTCCACCTCACTTTCCTGCATCAGCTCCAGTAGAGCAGATGCATTTTTTTCTCAGGCTGCCCTGCAGAATCCTGCCTGCTCCTGTGGATCCTTTGCCACTGGGATCCCATGAGCTTAGCCAGGCTGTGGGACAATGGAACAACCTTTTGGGGGGCTTTCACAGAGTCGACAGCAGGCACTGGTCTGCTATAGCTCTGAGCGGTAGCAGCAAGGCCTGATTTCAGGAGGAGACAGGCCATAGGAAGACTGACACCTTTTGTCCTTTATCCTCCCCTCTGGGGCTTCTCTGAAAGCTCCATAAGCCAAAATGTTTCTTTTTTTTTTTTTTTTGCATTTATTTTAGCGCTGGGTACTACCTACGGTGAGAGTGTGGGATGGGGGGGCTGGGAATACAGGGAGCTGGATGACTGGGTGTGAGCTCCTCACAAAGAATCACCAAGTCCCAGGGCTGAGCAGTTCTTTTAATCTGTACATTTTTAAAGGTGGTTTGTTGGATTTGATTTTTCTTTTCTGTAAATCACAGCTGAAAATGCTTTCTATCAGAGTTCACAGACACCATTTCTTTATAAAAGTAGAAATTGCAAACTTTTAAGAACTATGACCTGCAATACCTTTGCAGAAGATGCCAGGGAAGCAGCAAGAGCCTTTGTCCCCTCATGTACATCCACACCATCCTGTACTGCATTAGCCCCAGGCTTAAACTGGGGAAGAGGAGAAGCACTTGGTAAGTGCTGCTGCCAGAGATCCCCCTCCCCTGCCCTCTCTTCTGCCACCAGCCTCAGAAGAAAGTCAAGATTAAAATCATATTCCTAAAGCAAAATTACACATTGGAGACTCCCTGGCCCCCTTGGGAAGATCAGGGCATTCCTCTATAAATATCTGTCTCAATATGTTTAATTTGCAGATGAAATTAAGCCTGGGAAGAAAGGGAAGGCTGTCTTTTCATGTGTGAGTTGTCCAGCTTTGCCTTGAATATCAAAGTGAGATGAGTTACAAAGCACCGACTCTCCGGGATTATCTAAGAAACCTTGTAGGTCCCAAGTGACGGTGGTTACGGGATCAAAAGGTGTGGTACTTATGCAGAAAGCCAGAAAAAGCGAGCGTCGTTCTTAGATCAGCCCCAAAGAGTCAAATCTCAGGTCAGTTTGGAGAGTTCAGAGATTTCCAAGGAAACAAGGAGGTAGGTGAGGAACCAGGAGAGGCTGGGCTTTCACATGGCCTTTGGATTAAATATTAACTTGCTGCAGTGGGTTACGAGGATAAATATTTTCATTTATCATGTATGTGCTCATTATTATGGTGAAAATAGACCATTCAAGCTTCATCTGCATGAGCATTTGGACTCCAGCCTCCCATTTTCTGCTCATAGCTTTCTGTAAACGATCACCTTTTAAACTTTCTCTCTTTGGAAAACTTTTTCCCACAGTTTTATTGGTTTTGACATTTTAGGCTTCAAAAGCATCAGCTGAAAAGATTTAGTGTGAGGATGAACGGATGGGAGAAAGTACCTCTTTAGCCAGCTAAACCAAGGGAAGTGGAGCGGGGTGATGTTTCTGGGACAGCCAGCAGAGCTGATCTGGGGTGGGAACAGCTCCCATCAAAGGGATCTGCTGCCATGCACTAGTGACAATCCACACAGCCATTCAGCGCGGTGTGAAAGCACAGCTCCAGTGCACAGGGAGGGGTTCGCAATGGGGCTGTCTTGCAAAGGACTTCTCCAGGCAGAACCATGGGCCCAATTTATCTGCATGAATGAGAAACAGGGCAGGACAGGGCAATAGGCCTGTGTCAGCCTGTTGACATTCTTCATATTAAAAATACTTAGCTGAAAAAGGCCTTTTTCATCATGCATTTCATTAAAAAGTGGAATTTTTCCTTCTTTCCTCCAGTTTTATTGAACATTTCAATCATCATAACTTTCTTCAGCTTTCCTTCTCTTCTGTTTTTAGCTTCTCCTTTCAATTATTTGGTGCTTTCCTTTTTATTCCAGTAATTTTTTTTTAAAGACTTGAATAGAATGAAGAGGGAAGATAGATTAAAATTTATACTAGAACAGAAAGTGGATGTATGGCTGAGAGTCTAAAACCCCATCATTAGCAATATTTAATAAAGAACAAAATTATTGAGCCAGCTGAGATGTCTGCAAATGACTTCTGAAACTCTCCAAAATGGAAGGGAGCTTATCTAGCAGAGGAGAAAGCCGACTGATGGATGAAGATACAAAGCATTTGGAAGGAGGTTGAAAGAGCATCTCTAATGACCATCTGTCTCCCTCTAAAGATTAATGGATATTGAGCATAGCTGCCCCTGAGGGACCCATCTCTGACTGAAGGTAAGCCCAGGGGTGGCATCTTGGAGGTTCCTCCTGTGCCGAAAAAGACACCCGTCTCCCACTGGCACCCGCTGTGTCCCTCTGTGCTCCTTCCCCTGGGGCTGGCTGCAATGGGTTTTCTCCACCAGCACCTGCAGAAGGCGGCGCTGGCCCTCTCTATGTTCAGCCCGGTGGAGGAAAAGAGATCGAGCAGATGCTTGATGTTTCCTTTCCTGGGCACTTCTGCAGTCGGACACGGAGGAGGAGTGGGCAGATTTGAGGTGGTGCCAGCAACTGTAGCTGGGACACTTCCCATGGGTTTGGAGGCTCTGGTTTTGCCACCTAACCCCACCTAAACCCCAGCCTCTGTTATTTTCATCAGAGCACACCACACTCTTAGTGCTTCTTGTTACAGTAGGAAAACTGATTTAAGCAGGATTATTTCTTTTTTCTTGCTATTTTCAGCAAGGCCAGTGTGTGAGATCATGAACATCCACCTTGGCATACATGCAACAGGGGCTGTTGTAGCCCAGCAAAGCGAGCGCTGCTGCTTTGCCACAAAGCACGCCGGGCTGCTCAAGGTTTGCTGCAGAGCCAGAGCACAAAACCAACAGTCGTGTGGTGGCAAGGGGCCCGGGACTCGTTCTGCAAACCTCCTGCACTTGCAGGGCCACCACGATGCTTCCCTGCTGCTGGCACTGGCAGACTCGGCTGGGCACCGGGGCACCCCTGGTTGCTGCAGGAAGATCCAGGACCTGCCTGTATCTTATTGTCATAGTGCAAGGGCCAGAGAGGGGGAGGTGGCCCGAGGAGCGGTTGTCTCCCCTCCTGGTGCAAAATTAGCTTAATTGAAGAGCACTAAGTGCTCTCAGCTGCTGGTGCAGGTGCTCCACTCCTCGGCTCTCCGGAGGGCTTAAAAGCAGCAGCTGCTTGCCCTTAGAAGGGATGGGGCTGAGAAGTTGTTGGGTGGGAAGGAGGGTCTTCAGTTAGGACGTGTGAGGCTGGTCTGCCCTGGAGCTCCCGACATGGTTCTGTCCTGCGGGCAGCTTCTGTAAGAGCTGGAGCTACAGCTGGGAGCTGCCGTGGGCGAAGAGTTGGTTCAGTGAGTTTTTATTCTGCTTTAACTGTTACCGTAGCTTTTTGCAGTATGGGACGAGCTTTCTCCAAAATCCCAGGGCTGTGCAGGTACCTCCTACAAGTGCTTTGCCTCCAGTAGGGATGAAACAGAATTTGTATGTTTGAGTTTGATTAACCAAAGTGAGATATTTAGGGGGAAGGGGAAATTAGTGTTTACTTTACATCTAGTGGAATGTTTCTTATCTGACTACGGGTTAGTTCTAGAGCAGTAGAGTATAAGCAAACACAGAGAAGAGTCTTTGAGCACAGAATGGGAAGACACAGTTTAGACCTCTGCAACTTTCCAGGGAAAGTGATGTGCCAAAGCTGAGTGCTCTGAGTTTGATTCTGATTTACTTTTCCAGGCAGCATGCTGATTCTTGCTGTGCTGGTTATAGTTTGGCAGAGACATTAACTGGTGGTTTTCATTCCTACTAAACCAGGGCGTATCTATATGGTAGACAGAGTCCTTTAGCAGATGGAGCCTATGCAGCTATGCTTTTATTTAAGCATAGCTTATATATTTGTATTTCATACTGACTTTTTTTTCATCAGTGTTTCTCTGTAAAAGCTGGTACAGCTGGATGGGAGAGTGTATCTTTTAAGTCCCTGTGATCCCTTAATGCCAGAGTACTTTCTTAGGCATGTTGGTGGGAATAGGAGCTGATCCCAGTCAGGTCTGTGTATGTTCTGAGCCAGCTTGATGTAAGCCCCTTTCCTTTAATTCTGGGGTCATGGTTCCCCCTTACTCTGTGTCCTGCACCATGTGGGTCAAAAGTACTCTTTTTGCTGAGTAGAGAGATGGTAACAGGTTGCACTGTTCATGGGGTCTGCAAGCCTACAGAGAACTGTTTGCTGTAGATATGGGAGTGAGCTGGAA
Organism: Chloroceryle amazona; assembly: GCA_027560015.1. NCBI lineage: Eukaryota > Metazoa > Chordata > Aves > Coraciiformes > Cerylidae > Chloroceryle > Chloroceryle amazona. Next base: position 96,177 of record JANHFX010018762.1, on the reverse strand, counting down.
AATCCTGTATTGTGGTGAAAAGTACCATATCTAAAAGATGTGCTTGGGGGGCTCTTGTACTTCTGCTTGTTCGGCTGCCTCTGCTCTTACCTGGGACATGTGATTGCTGCTTGGGAAAGAAATGGTCAGTTGCTTAATGCTGCTCCCTGTGTCAGCAAGAGAGGGTCAACAAGTGGGTCATCGCCCCTGCTCCAGGGTTACCGCATTTCCCATCAGTTATAAGGGTTGGAGCTGTGACAGCTCATCAATACAGTCATTGCTATGTATGTCGAGGGTCCAACTGGCTGCAGTGTGAATGGTTGTGTTTAAAGCTAAGCCTGCTGAGCAGAGTCAAGCTGGGATGGGTGAGCAGTGGGGCTGATGGGCTGTAGCAGTCCCTGGGCACTGTATGGCTCAGTGTCCACCACAGCTCCCCATCCTTTGATGATGAAAATGTGGTTGAGCTTAAAACGCAGGTGCTGCATTAGTGATGTTAAACCCCCCACCAGGCTCCATAGAGAGCTTTGAACACAGCCATGGTGGAGTGGTGATGGTCTCCATGTCCTTGGTGCAGGCAGGAAGAGGTGGTCCCTTCCCCCAGGTGCAGGCAGGGCTGGCTGGCCAGCCCCAGTGGCTTTCCTGGAGGATGAACACACTCCCGTCCCTTTGGCTCCTTTGCTCATGAAGAGCGATCAAAGTGCAGCCAATTGATTTCATAACCCAAGTAAATGCTTGAAAAAAGAATCACTCCCTAAATATCACAGGGATGGTATTTTGAGTCTTGGCCACTTCGCCTGGGAAACGGTCTCTTCTGATTCAGCTTGTTCAAATCATCTTAACAGTTCCTAGCGAGGAAAAAAACCCTCTGTATCCTCAAGGCAAGTATATTTGGGCAAAGCAATAAGAGAGACTTTAAGAGGTTTGGAGGTTACAGTGGGAAATAGCAGTTATTCCCAATAAGCAGTGTTAAATGAAGTGCTGCTGACAGTAGCCTGAGGCAGGTTCAAGAGTTTCAAGATTTGCAACTAAAAGATTAACCAAAATAGATGTCTTATTACAGGCAAGTTTGTATCTAAATCATTTAAAGTACCTTTAGATGCTGTAATGTTTTTCCTCCTAAGTGCTCATAGTGTATCTGCAGCTTCCTCCTGGCTTTTGGGAAAGAGCAATGAAAGGCCCCTTGATCTCTGTGAATTTAAGACCCTCTGATGAAGGAACAAGGATCCAGTACATCAGCAGATTCCTGTTTGATGGGAGGCTGTGTTAGCACTGCTCCTATTTTACATGGAGGAGAGATCCTGGCCCGTGTCCTTCCTCCTTCCTGTTCCCTGATGGATACTCTGCTGCAGGGACTGGGTGAAGCACCATCTCATGAGGCCTGCTAAGGCTCAGGTTTACTTGTGGACAGATGGTGTAAAATGCCTGGAATGCCCTGGTCTGGGAAATTAGTCCTTCTGTATGAGGCCGACTTGAGCTATGCTTGAAATGTGATTATTTTGTTTTCTTTTCTTGTTTCCAAGTTCTCAAGATGAATGACACAAGTGTCATTCAATAGACCTGAGATTACTTTCTTTTTATCAGTGTAAACAAGGAAAAAATCTTCACATGTCTTTGCACTGTTACTTTTTAGGGGAATAAATGTCCCTTTAGTGAATCAGATCTTCATGGTGACCTTATGACAGTGTAGCCTCCCCTGTACAGCAAGCGTGTAAGATGTCCTTTCAAAAGCAATATAAAGCAAATGAAAGTTAGATTTTCTGTCTCTCGTGTTGAGTGAGCTGATTGCCCATACACAGCAAGTTACTGCAGAGTGTGGCCTCATCCTTTCCAGCACTAATGGTTTTACCGGGGTGGCCAATGAATGTTGCAAATGTCAGGTATGAGTTATAGCACTGCTGTGAGCTGAGGAAGGGGTGTTTTTTCTTATCTGATCAGTGAGGGAATTGCATCTCAGGCTTTGGATGGCCACCAGCAGCTGCTGTTCCCTTTTGGATGTTGTGCTTGTCAGTGATCTTCCATAGTACTTGTGGTGGATGTCTGGATAACCACTATCCCATCAACCTTCTTTAAAGGTAGAGGGATTCCCCATGTAAATCCATACAGGAAACATGAAATATGTGATGAGTGTCCTGCTTTTACAGGACTCTGTCCACTTGATGGTTTGAAGAATGAGGTTGCTCTAGGCTTTTATTTCCTGCAGGGAAAGTGGAGTCCAAGTGTTAATAACAACAGATGGAAATCTGGCTTTCCTGGAGGCTTTTAAGCATACACCCTGTCTCTGTGATCACTGAAGGCCCATAAGCCTGTGGGTCCCTGGGCTTTCACTGCCCAAGCCCTTGTTTCATGCCAGGTCCCACTGTTGCCCTCCTATGTTGAGGTCTGGCACTTTGTCTGCCTGCCCTACTCATGGAGCTGGGGGTTCAAAAGCACTGAATAGCTGGAATAATCCAGTCCTTTGGGCTTCTGAGGAAAGTCCACCTGCCTTGTGCCATTGAAGCAGACATTTCTGTGCTGTGTAGTGGGATGAACCTAACAGAGAGTTGAGTTTGAACCAGGCTTGATTTCACCTGGTCCTGAACATGTTCTGTGTTATCATTACTGCTGCTATGTTTATCAGGAGTCTTGTGACACCTGGTGTATTCATTTCTCCTCCTGTGTGGTGGTCTGATAGCATCCTTCCTTCCCAGTGAGCCCAAGCTTATTAGATCAATGCAGGGAGCCCAAGATTATTATGTCAAAATATAATTAAATTACCGTAAAATTAACTATTTGGCAGTCCTGTTTTACTGGCTTGGAACAGGAAGACAGAGTTTGGTACTGCCCGGCAGAGCCCCTTTGGGTGCTGCTGGCAGTACCCCTAGTTTGTGTGTACTGGAAGCATCAAAACTACTGCCCAAGGGCAGGCAGGGATGTGTGAGAGATGGCCCAGGCGAGTCCTTTGCAACAAACCTCTCTGGGGTGCTGTAGTGATCCCAAGCAAGCGTTGTATGTGTGGGATATTTGGGTGCAGAGCAATGAGAGCAAAATGGGATGTGCAGAGCCATGCTTGGATGTCTCCAAAGGGAGCCTTGCGTAGTTAGGTCATGATCTGCTGAGAGTGGGGTAGCCCGGGGAAAGGCAGCTCTCAGTCTCTCTGAAATGTTTCATGAAGTCTGTGTCTTTCTGGATTTTGGCAAGAGAGACCTTAATTTAACATGAGTTTTTAGAAGCGGGAAATGTGAAACAGCTGCTATGGTTGTAAGCAAGCCAGGAACCGAGAGGAGGGCAAAGCCTGAGGGCGTTTTGCTTACAGACCTTGGCAAACAGGAGGCTTGCCTTTTTTTATTTTAATTGGCATCAGACAGATCTTTGGAACCTTGGAATCCCAAACACCAGTCAGGAGAGCTGGGTGGGTCTGAAAGGAGCCTTAGCACTGTGGAACCTTGACAGCATTATTAATTCAAGAAAGGGACAAAGGAATGTGCAGGGCTTTGAGATGGATGTAGGAGGGGTTGGTGGACATGGAGAGGGTGAGAATTCTATGCATCTTCACCCAGACTTGTAAAGGCTTAAAAATATCCAAAGCCCTGCAGACCACTGTTTTCAGGGGATGTTTTGCAAGCATTGTTTGAGTACCTAAAGGCATCTGCACCTGCTGCCCAGGGCAACTTGTGGTCACCCTGGGACTGGAACCTCACAGGGAGAATTCATGTGATTGCTCTTGGGGTGAGATGAATCCTTCCTCAAAGAGCTGGTTTTCTCAGCTAAATGCAAAGACAGTCAAGGGTAACTCATGCAGACCTCTGTATCCCACTCATAGATGCACACAGTAAAGCAGGAATGTCCCTCCTATAACCTCTGCTGGAGACCAGACATGGACAGAAAGCCTCAGAGAAGGGCTTGTTCAGCCCATGTCCTACTTTCTGGTCATTGGCAATAAATACTTTGGAGTAAGAAATTTTCTATAATCTGCCTGGAGGGGAGGCTTGTCCTGGTGAGGATTTATCCTTTGCATTAGATGAGTATTCAAATAATTTAACAGTGGATGTTCTCATCCTTCATATACTGCTGGAGCTGTTTTTGTGGTTCTAATGCTCTTATGACCTCAATAATATCTTCTGCGAGTGCAGTTCTTAGGTTAATTATGCATTAAGTTTACATAAGGCTTTTCCTTTTTTAATCAATTCTAAACCTGCTGCTTTCAGATGTGCTGAATGCACTGAAATTTGGGAGTTCTTGGCAGGGTTTACAGGAGTTAGTACCCACCTTTCTACCCTGTCAGTTCTTTTGTACACCCTGCTATGTCTCCTTGTTTTGTCACCATGCTGAATAAACACACTGTGCTACAGTAGCATAACCCTGTAAAGGTAGGTGATCACTGGTGTGATTGAGATGTGGTGTTAGTCAGCTCACTTCTCTATGGCTGGAGAAGTGTGGGTGTGCTCTGGAAGAGCCTGCTTGGGAGCTGCTGGTAGGTTTCTTCTTAAACAGACCCAGTCTTTCTCATGTAGCCTGTGTGAGTGTAAGAAAGCAGGTAGAAAATGTGCCTTGCTCTTGATGATCTTTCAATGATCACTCTTTCTCTTAATTTTGCTTTCCTCTGGATTTCCTTTCTGATTTCTTAGCAATCTCTTCTGAGCTGGATGAGCTTTCCTTCTCTGAAGTCTAAGACCTTGAAAGTGCAGGTTATTGTAAGATTGCATAGAAGCAAGACAGACAACACAGTGCTTTCTTCAAGGCAAGTGCTTCTGTTTGCAAAGTAACTCGTTAGTCTTGTGTGTTCTGGATTTAGGCATCCTGGTGTATAAGCCAAAGCTAACAGATATTAATTAGTTAGAGGACTGGAACTGTAATGAGGGCAGTCACTCACATAGGTTGGCATTTTTATTGTAAATGCAAGTAATTAAAGAAAAAGTTGTGTTGAAAAAGTCAGTGTTAAGAGATGTTATATAAATAACACATCCTGGGTGGTGAGAGTTAAAAAGCAAGTTGTTGGAAAAAATACCAGTCAGGTTGCTGGTGCAGCAGCTGCTGTGATGCTTGGCTGTGGAGTGATTATCCCTGTGGAGGGGGGGAAAAAAGAAGTAAGGGAGGCTTTAAAATCATTGCAGAGGAGGAGGACTGAGTTGAAAGAGATTGGCCAGTGTACTTGGAAATGCAAAGGGGAGTAGTCTTTGGAGGATCCAACAAAGCTGGTCCAAGAGGTAGTGATGTAGGACTCAAGTCTGCAGTGTAGGGTCTGTGTTGGAGAAATAGCTCAAGGTCCTGGGTGTGCAGCCCAGTATTTAACAGGGATCCCATAAAACATCTCCCAGCCTACAGTGCCACTGAGCTAACTTGGGAGGAAGCTGGTATGAAGGAGAAGCTCTGAGTGAAGCTTGTTTGGTGGTTATGTTAAACACTGGCCCAGCATAAACTGGGAGGGAAGGGATGCTTGGATCCCAAGGATGATTCTATGGAGTGGTTTGAACCACAGCTATACCTTTGGGTCATGGTCCAGGAGTATGTATGATGGGAGGAGTAAAAAGCAGCTCTTGGATTTGAGAATTCTGGCAAGGGTGCTCTGGAGATGCCCAGAATGTGTCCGGAGCAGGGAGTGACAGTACCTGTCCTGTTAGCCCTGAGAAGTCCCAGTGAGGTCTGCAGTTGAATTTCTGATCAAGCTATGGTAATCTTGAGGATGTGTGTCTCCAGCCTTGAGGAAGAAAACAGACTCTGGAAATCAGCCAGCCCACGGTATGGGGAGTCATGCAGTAGGGAAAAGCCATGGTGCTGAGCACTTCCCATTGCACGTGGATTCTGCAGCCTACCTGCACCCCTGCTGCCACTGGCTAAGCCAGGCTTGGTAAAATGGGGTTCCCCATGGAGGTCCTGTCCTGGGTCAGGGTCTGACCAACCTGGGCTGCTGCTTACCCACCCAGAATTCATCTCGGAGAAATCCTGGGTGTTTGCATGATGGGGACTAGCTTCTGTCTAATGTGGCAGCCCCACGAGGAGGCTGGCTGTGCTGAATAGCACTGGGCACCACAGCTGTTTATGGGGGTTTGACCATTTGTTTCACTTCTCCAAAACCCAGCTGTCTGTAAAGATGGCCAAGTCCTTCCTCATATCTGGGTGGTATATGGTGAAGGAGATGGTGGGTGAGGAATGCAAATCAAACCTAAACAGTGTGCTTTGACATCTTTTTTTGGTTTAAGAAGCTTAATATATTAGCTAATCATAATGTGTAAACAATCTCAATATGCAAGGTAAAAAGTAGCAATCCCCCTGGTGTCAGCTGCTTTTTTCATTTTTAACCTCTTCAGAGAAAAAAAAAACAAACCTTCCTGAACAGCCATTTTGGAGTGTTCAAAATTGATTTTGTATTCGTCCTCTGCAGGGGAAGAAGATGGCGGCACGGAGCCGCAGGCGCCTCTTCTACTCCCTTGTCATTTTTTAGAGATGTCCTCTTCCCCCGCGTGACTCGGTGATGGAAGACGGGTGGCTCTGGTACTAGCAGGTCGGTCTCACTGCCTGGGCATGCAGGTCCCTCCCAGTGCCTTCTGGTGAGGAAAAAAAAAAATAAAAAACAAATTTACAGCAGCCCCTCTTTGGGTAATTTCCATGGCGCAAAGATCCGCTGCCTCCCACCCCCTTCGTGTGCGTCTTCTCTTAATTAATTAATACTGCATTCATCACCACTTAATTCCCCGTTTCCGTAGCACCCGCAAAGGGGGGCTGCTGGCAAAGGCGGGTGCCGAGACAGTCTAGATCTGCCATCTTAGTGGAGGAGCTTAATTAGCCCCTGTAACAATATGGGATCACTTCCCCACAGCCCTGTAATGGGTGGTTTCAAACTGGCTTCTCCTGGCCAGCAAATGCAGCCCTGTGTCCTTGTGCTGGTCCCTGTGCAGCTGGATTGTGTGTGTTTGTGGGGAAAGGTGATCTGCTGCCAGAGTTTAAAAAAACCCTAAGATTATATATATAAAAAAAATCACAAATTGGCCTCTTTTTGAGCTTTGTGAGGGGTGGGAGGCAAAGCAGATGGATTTGGTCTGTCCCGGGGACTTGGTGCTTGCAACAGGCAGGCTGGATGTTGGGGATAAACCACACTGGATTATAAAAGGTCCAATACATCCCTCTCTGCTGTCTCATGAGTGGTGCAAGGCTCCTCATCTCCTTTTCTGTCAAAGTTTTCCCCTAAACACGACCTGTTGTAACTTGTGGTGCCTCATCTGCTGAAACCCTCTGTGCTAACCTGTGCCACAGCCTGGATGGGGACTGTGGCGGCAGAGCTGGTCAGGACAGCCCTGAAGTGCTGCTGGGCCAAAAGAGCAAATACACCAGCAAATGTTAACTGCCTTAGTGCTTTTAGGAGGAGAATGCAACTCATGGGGAACTCTGGAAAACAAGCTGAGGTACTTGGTAGTATTGCTTTTATGATGTGTTGGAGTTTAGCTGGATGTCTTCTTTTTTTGAGGTTTTTATCTCCCCATTTTTTGAACTCTCCTCTCTACAAAAACCCCAAAGACAAAACCCTACTTGCCCCTGTACCACTTTTGCTGGGGTGATGACCACAGGTATTTGCGCTCATACCCATGCAGATCGCATCTTGACTGGGAACCCCACTTAAGATGGAGGGGCACAGAGCATGTGTGTAAGAAGGGAAGGGAAGATGGAGGGTGAACAAAGGCAGCAGATCCACCATGGCGCTTGCAAGAGTGGCTGTGACACGCAGCCCTGGTCAGGGTGGTGGTTCATCCCACAGCCGATGTGGCTGATGATGCTCCCTCCTGCCCTCTGTTCCCTGGCACAGGCTGCCAGTGGGCTGGGGTGTGAAGGCGGCTCTGGGCTGGGATGCAGGATGCTGTTTTGCCTGTGCCCTTCCCACTGCTAGACGGGACCGCGGCATCGGTGCTCAGGCAGCCCGATGCGCGCTTGTCCCGCGTGACTTGCATACGCAATGCAGCCATGCTTAACGAGCGTGAGTAATTATGCCAGGCGGAGGGTTGGGGTGTGTGGGGCGGTCGGGGTTGGGCATGTGATTCTTTTTCTCTTGTTTTGTTGTTTTTATTTCTATTTCCCCTCCACCCCCTTTTTCCCCCTCCTGCCCAACCCATGGCATTGAAACTTGGCCAGCTCCTTGGCTGTGGTTTCGGGAAGGCTGGGGATGAGGGGGTCAGTTGGCACAGCAACTGCTGTTCAGGGACAAAAGGAGGCTTTTCTTGCAGTGACAGTAGCAGCTGCCAGCCAGAATAGCAAATCCGTGCGACTTGGCACCACTCCAGCTTCCTTGAGGGTTGCAGAGGGATGGTATGTTGGAGGGTAAGACTAGCTAATTAATCTTCTGGCAGGGAACAATGTAATATCAGACAATTACAAAGACAGAATGAAATTACTATAGTGGGAAGGCTGGCATACGAATTTCTCAAAGGGTCCATCCCTCAGCCGTGTTACTTTATATGCGGGAAAAGCACCGACTGTACATGTGCTTTCCAGTTGTGTGTGGGGGGTGGTTTTGTATGAATTGAATTATGCGTTTGGAGGAGGAGCGGGGGGGATGCAGGCTCCACCGCAGGGTAAGATTTTTGAGGAGCAAAACGGAGAAAGAAGAGTTGTTCCAAGCGGAGACGTTCCCCCATCAACCAGCTCTACGGAGAAGGGAGGCTCAGCAAGTCGCTGATGCTACAGGCTCACAGCTTTGGGGGATAATTTTCCAGGTTGCTTTTAGTGATTGCACTCTGATGCCTGATGGCTACAGATTTTGGGAGGAGGATCTGGATGCTGGGCAGAGGGGGAGTGTTTTCCTTCAGCCTTCCTGCATGGAGAAACCCTCAGACAGCTTTGGAACTGCTGAAAGTTATTGGGGAAACACACCTACCAGCTCAGCAATGGTAATTGCTGATAATTAGCTGTAATCACTGCTGCCTACAGTTGGGATGCTGTGATGAATAGGGCAGTGCAAGCTGCATGGTGCAGGCTCCCTGTCTCTTTATTTGCAGTGGGGAAGGAATTAAGAAAGTCTCATTTATCCTGAAGCAGAGGAAAGCATTGGTGGGAGATCAGCCTGTGCAAAATTAGCATAGGAAACCCCTCCTCCTCCTCCTTCTTGCCAGGGATAAGCTAATGACTCTCCTCCCTCCCAGGATGAGACTTAATGTGGTGGGATCTCTAGAAGTGTCATTAAGGAACAACATGAAAACAGTACCAGTCGAATTCTCTTTGCAATGTTGTGCGTGGGGCCCATGGAGATGTGGCCAGGAGCTGCTTCAATCTAGGAGAGGATTTGAGCCAACTCCAGCTCCATTGCTTTTTCTCCTAAGGAATCTGAGCAGGTTTTTGTTCAGTGCCTCTGTAGATCAGAAGGTGGAAGTAAACCTTGTTTAAAATCCACTGCCTTGGCTGCTATGATGGACTATCAGTTGTTGCTGAAGCTATTGGGAAACTTAAGCTGAATTAAGTGGATTTAAGGGGATAGTAATGCCAAGTTTGGGGCCTCTTTTCCAGGGCTCAGTCCAGCTTTCCCTTGCTTCCTGTCCCTTGTCCACCAATCTGCATCTGACAAGGCCTCTGCTACCTGAGTTTTGGGGAAACACAAGCTTAGCTCAGCTTTGTGTGCCTGCAGGAGAAGGTCTCAGATTTCCCATCCAGATAGTGATGGCTCTAGTTACAGATGCTGATGAACAAGAGAGGATAAAGAAACTGGAATTATCCCAATATTTATTAAACAGCAATTCAGGTAGACTCAGACTTGAGTGTTGGTCCTAATCAGAAATGATGAAGGTCAGTCTGTGTTCTGGATTGCATCTGAGGTCCTGCTAAAGATGGACTCACCCTGCTCAGGTCTCCTGTTCAGGCCCAGCCTTGCAGCACTACTTTTGTGTGGGAGTGGAAGAGACAGTCTGAATTGCTTCATTTTCAATGACTGACATCAGAGATGTTTCTGTAAATTAATGAGTGCATCATCTTGACTATACTTCAAAGTTCTCACTCTATGAATCTTTTATGGAGTGCTCTTTACACTGGAAAAAGACTGTAGTATTGAAATTTTACCTCTTAAAGCCTACAATAAAACCAAAAGACCCCAACCTTTCACAAGCAGTTGACTTGAGTCACTCTCTGCATCCTGTTTTATGTTCATGCTGTGGGGCGGAATTTGCCCTCAAACGTGGGTATATCCAAAGGTGTGTGCATGCTAAAGGGCTAGTCATAATCTGGGTACTCTTTAACCTGAAGGTGTGAGCCATAACTCTGCTGAAATTCCCTCTTTGCTATAGGGTGTGTATCCCCTCGAGTCCTGCTGAGCCTCTCCAAGTCAACCTCTGGAGTTAGAAAATTTAATTTGTAATAAATCTGCATTACAATACAAGTAAATCTGCTTCAGTGGCTATAAAAATTAATTCCTTATCCTAAACATTATTATATAGCTTTCAAAATGAATTGGCTGTGGTTGGTAGCAGCGTATGTGCCATTATTGGTAATTAGTGTAACAAAATAACATTGCTGTAATATTTCCTGTCTACCCCTCCCCCAGCTGGGAGCCATTTCTTTTTAGCAAATCAGAATTGCAAATTCAGTGTTCATGTACAAACTGCTCACTTTGGGTTTTATTTTAATATATATTTTTTTGCATGTGTTTGGAAGTCAATCTGTTCCTTGCTGTATCTTGGTCTGTGGTTTTCTGGGAGCATTTGCTTCTGAAAAAGCTTTGCAATGACACAGGATGACATTAGAGCCTGATGCTGGAGGGTGTTGGTGGATACCTGGAAGTGACCAATACTCTTGGATTTCCTTTGAGCTGTAGCTTGTGTGCGGGTCTTGCAGAGGTCGCTTACCACCTCCCAGGATCCCCGCTTCGTGCTGTGTCTTGCAGGCAATGTGCCTCTCGGTAAGATTTTAGTGATTCACCATACTCTTGTTGTCTTCATCCAGAAGCTTGGCTTGTCCTAGAAGACATGATGGATCTGCCTGTGGAGGCAGCTGGGCAGCTCTGAGTCTGCCAAGAAGTGGAGAGGAGCAGAAGCTCCCTTTTCTGAGACAGATAATAAAGATCTGGGCTGGGACAACGATTTCTGGGCAGCTGGAGGTGTATGTAGCAGAAAGATGCACACGTGTGTAAAGCTGAAAGAACCTGAGAAACTTTCCCAGGTTTTAGCAACAAGACAGAGCAAGACACACCTTTTTCTCTTGGCTTCGCTAAGAAACCTGAACAGGATTGAGAGAGAGTAATAAGTCAGTTTAGTTTGTGTGAGATAGCAGGACACCCTCAGGCAGCTTTGCTTCACAGCTCCCTTTCCAATTTGTCTGATGCCATCCTGCACTGGGCTGGCTCTGCCTGCTCCTTCCCGTTGCCAAACACTGGGGCTCATCCCAAGTGTCCTCGTGTAATCCTTCAGGAACACCTGTACTGAGCACTTCAAGGATGTTGACTAAAACAGCCACTTTTTTTTTTATTTGTGGGGTTTCTCCTTGGATTTTTTTGCCATCATAAGGTTTTTTTTTTTCTTCCTGAATTTGCAGCCTTTTGAAATATTCCTCTGCAGACAGGAAGGTTAGAAACTTGATTATTAAAGAATGCAAGTTCAGGTGCTCCTGCGATTTTCTGACTCTGAGACTTTTATAAGAAATCCCCAATTTAAAGCTTAACAGCTCTGTAATAAGAACCCAGGGCCAGAGAAATAGGAAGCTGGGAAGAGGACTGATTTTTTTTTTTATCATCCCCAGCATGGAGTTATTTCTTGATTTCTGATGACATGGCAGCTTTAGAAGTCTGGATATACGCCCTGGACTCAGTCACCCCATATATCACAGAGCTGAAAAATGCAGAAACTAAGCAGTAAAACTGAGTGGGAGATATCTTTGCCACCCTGGAAAACATTCAAGATTGACATACAGTAATAATAATATCAGTACTGTTCTTGGCCCAGATGAGGATGGGAATCATAATTCACAATTCCAGTGAGTTACAAAGTGAATAGGCCGTGCCAGCTGAAACTTTTGATTTGGTCTGAGATGGGTTTGGTGGCCGAGTCTTGGGGTTTTATGTTTTGGCTGGAGTTGGACAAATGCAATTAGTTTAAGCATGGGGATACAAATTCACTCCAATCTGGGGGAGGAAAATAAATGGCATGTTGGGAGGTGATGCAGTTGTGACTTCTGGAAATTCTCTGGTGTTTGGGTTTGGTTTCTGTTTTGTTTTTTCTTCTCCTTAGGTGAAAGGATATTGACATGATTCAAGCCAGGATTTTTCTAGGAATTAGCAGGATTTTTTTTTTACCCAGTGTAGAACCCCACACTGATAACCAGTAGGGCCACTGCACAGGGCTTTGAAGCCTCTGTCCCCCATTGCGCTTGTGGGATGAGAGCAGTGCTTTGGGCATTGTTGGTACTGGCCAGGAAAGCCAGAATATTTTCTTCTGTTTCATTTCCTTATTGAAAGATCTTCTGTCTCAGGAGTTTGTCCGGAATTAAATGCTTAAGGCCTTTGACCAATTCCTCCTGCCCTTTGCATTTGGTAAGTGACTCTTCTGTGATACCAAACATATCTTTCTAACTTGAAGTTTATTTGTTGCCTTTCTCATGCCACTGTCAGCCAAGTCTTTGTGCACAGACTTCAAAATGGTCAGATTTTTATCGAAGTGGAAAGTTTCTGGTTTTCTTAATATGCGTATTTCTGTTTCTTCTTAGTTCTCTCCCAATCCCCAACTTCTTCACTACTGATCACTCGGCTGTTTCAAGGGACCACATCAAAGTTACTTCAGGTTCATTTTTGGTGTGAGCATGGTATTTTTGTCTCTTTAATGAATCCTGTAACTCTGAAGGAGAAAAAAAGAAAATAAAACCTTTAGCATGTTAGTGTGGTGAATAAGTCCTTCCTGAAGCTAGGCAGAAATTGGATCCTATTTGCAGGCAAAGCTGCAATTCTTGAAATGAAACCAACCTCAAATCTGAAAAAAATGTTTTGGGTCAATTTATATATTTAATTTAAATAAAATCAAAGTATTTCAAACATTTTTTGTTCATTTAATATTTCATGAGCTAAGCCTAAAATTAAACAAAGTTGTTTCTCAGTGGGGAAAGCACCAGAGGTTTTTTTTGTGTTTTTTAAAGAAAAAATAAATCCATCTGATACAAGTACTTCCCCCCCCCCCCATTTTTCCTCAGACCGAATTTCTGTAGGGTGTTGTTGTAAAAGCCTTTTCGGAAGGACTTTGCTTCTCTGCGTTTGGGTTCTCCTGATGCTCCAGAGACAAAGATGAGCTCTTGCTGATGCAGTGTACTTTGGATAAATAGGTTTTCTATATAATCTTTTTTTTTCTTGTATGTTCTTGCTTTAAGAGACCTGAACATTAGAACTTGTGTATGCTTCCAAGAGAGAAAGCTCTACTACCTGGCCTGAGTTCATATATGCACAGATGTGTTTGCTTGAATATTTAAAACAAGGAGGTTGTGTTTTATTGACATGATTATGTAGGCTGCTTCCTAAAATCATGTTTATTTGCAGCACAGCTCCTCATCTTGTGTCTAGACTTTGTGGCAACTAAAAGGCTTGGATTATTGGAGCAATGGTACTGGGGCAATGAAATGAAATGTGGGGCAAACACAACCCGGATCAGTTCTCTTCAATGTGGGCCATGTATGCATATGCTTGTCTGGTGGTATTTCTCCTCTGATGTTTGACATCTGTGTTATCATTTTTTTTGACCCTAAATCTCTTCACAGTAAGCTTCCACTTCTGTTACATTTGTGGAGGGGAAGTAGCTCCACTTTAACCTTTTTGTTTTCTACATCAGCTTTCTGACAATATAAATATTTGTCTGGTCGCTGGCAAGACTGTCACACCGACAGAAAAAAAAATCCTGTTTAAATCAGTTGTGTACCCTCGGGCTTTTCTTGCTGCTTACTCCTGGTAGTTACTACAATGGGTGCAGAGAGTCAGCAACGACCGGGGTCTGTGCAACAGCTCCCATTGCAGAGCCGAGCCCAACTGCAACAGGCACGTGAGTGGGGATGAGAAGTTAGTGCAGACTTGAGGCTTGTCCAGCATCTGGCGTAACAGCTCCCGAACCCACATCTGGGGTGGCACAAGAGGTCGGGTTTAACTCCTGTGCCCGTTTTGGCTGAGGGGGAACTTCAGACAGGACGCTTTGTGCGATGCTGCCTTTGGTCCCACGCGCAAGGGCGGGAGCCGGGCGTGTGCTCCCCTCCGCTCGGCAGCGAGGCGGGGGCTGCCCAAGGGAAGTGATTTCCCAGGACATTTCGCTGACGCAGAGCAACGCTCCGTTACCTCGGGCAGCTGCAGAGCAGACGGCAGCGGCACTGCCGGAATGAGGGCAGGAGCAGTACAAATAATTTACTAGCCTGCTGCAAAGATGCTACAACGAGGCCCATAAACGGCCACATAAAGGGAATCTGGGTGGGAGCTGGGAATACACTGGCAAACACAATTCTCCCTTAATTTAATAGAACGGTCCATTCAGCAGAGAATATATTGTAAAGCGCTCTCAGGTTGGATGGCCTCCTATTGTGTCTGGCCTTTGAAGTGCTGATTAGCTGGGCTGGGAACACGCTGATAAAAAGTTAATTTCTATTTGCTGTTGCTTTGTAATTGGATGAACACGAAAGCAATTAAATATTAAAACATACAAACAAATAACGAAGTCACTGTAATTAGCCAAAGTTTGATCACTGTCATATTTATTTAGGAGGAGATGATACGTCTCAGCAGGTGACATTTTAAATACCCTTGGCTGCTTTGGTGTTGTCTTCAGAGAATGCTGAATAATGTACGGAGGATTTAATTAAACCCCATTGTAAATCAGCTCTGATGACAGGGAAGTGACAGGCACATGTTGAAAAGAGAATTAGGCCGCAGCAAGAGAGATTAATTAACTATTTTCTACAGACTTCAACCAAAGAATTGTGCAGGGGAGTTTGTCTGAGGAGGAGAACTTGATTTTTAAGTTGTTCCACTTAAGGTAGGAAAAGGATGCTCTGCATTGGGAGACACTGCAGCCCTTTGAAGGGGCAGCTGCAATAAGCTCATACATCCTGAGGGGGAAACTGAGGCACACTGTTCCGCAGCCTGTGGCAGGGGGTGCTGTCAGGTGGTTGTCACCTCCCAGCACCTTTGCAGCATCTGAGCCTCATGGTGCCAGGAGCTTGGTTCAGAAAAAGTCTTCCATCTCTGCACTTAATTGCAGGAATCCTGGGAAATCCTGAAAAGCTTGTTTGAGCCTTGAAGCAGGAAAGGAGGGAACCTTCTGGATATTTGCTCAGCTTTGGCTGCATGAAAAAAAACCCCAAAGTTTATTAAGCTATCTGAGCTGCCTGGTTAATGCTTTTGCAGAATGCACTTTCCTGAGATCCGTTTGCCACGGGCCAAACCTAGTGAGTGTCAGCATGTTAGTAATTATAAGAAATAAAGTTAAGCAAACTGGTGGGACTTTTTCCTGGATCCAATTTGGTGAATTTTATATTAATGTTTCTTGATGGCCCTTGCCTTTGGTGGCTCCTCCCTGCTGTTTGGTAGATGTGCTTCAGCTGGATGTGGAGGGTGGTAAAAGCTTCCTGAAAAATGTGGGAGGAAAGTGCTGGTGTATCTGAGAAGGGACAGCACTGGGACATGAGTTGTTCAGGTGGGAGGGACAGGTAGAAATTAGGAGTCTTCCAACTCCTTTGTGACTGTTGGAGAAAAGAGCCAAGAAAATGGGGTGAGTGGGATGAGAGAATGAGAGGAACTGAAATGGCAAGGGGGTGAAAAAACAGGATGTGTGGTTAATTGGCAGCATTCGCATACTCTTAACTAATTTGACCTTTTCTGAAGTACTGTTGCCTTCAGTGTGTGTGGACTGTAGGGAGAAGAGGTCGTGGTTCTCTTGTTCCAGGCAAGACCTCATTGTTGCCCCAGCCTGTAGAAGCATTTTATCTAAAGCACCTTCAAGAAGCTTGTTAGGGGTAGATCCAGCACTGGTTGCTATGTACAATAAGGTACTAGACCACACCAGGCTTCTCCTTTTCTTGTCTTGTATTGAGACACAATATTTCCTGTATTATGTAAGAAATGAGAAGTTTTCCCAGCTGGCAATGAGGGACAGATTTTTGTCCATGTTTAAATAATCAAGAAAAAAATAACACAAGTCTAAATGTAACGATACAGGAGGAAGTTGAGCTGAAGAACATTAAATTGGCAAATTAGACTGAAAACCCACAGATAGTCCCTGTGCTAGGCTTTACTACCACTGTACTTCATGTTGGGAATGTGGTTAGAGCCTTGCAGGCTTGAGCTATAAAATGGATTTTGAAACCAGAAACAGGCTGGGTGATGGGGCTAATGAGGGCTAATTAGAGAGAGCCTTGTGAGAGGAACACAGGTACCATGACCGGGTTTACAGGATGCTGCTGTGTTTCAAGAAGGCACAGGGTAATTTGGTCTCTTCTTGAACCATCCTGTGCATCTCCTCTAGAAGGGCTGTCACTGATCGCCAGGGACCCTGGGTGAGGATGAGCCTGGCTGGCTCACTGTGGGCAGGTCAGCACAGAAGAGGCAGTGGTTCTTCCTGTACAGGTAAGACACTGCCTCACCTGGGATCACAGCATGGGGATGAAAGCTTTCGCTGCTGGAGATGATGATTTGCACGTATGACTTTGCATTTCAAAGCCTTGTTCTCCCCTTCTCTTACCAATGAAAACTGGGAGTAATTGTAAATGTTGCAGGGAAAAAAAATCATTTTATTCCCAGAGGTGTAAATTAATTGATTCAGCCCAGGAAAAAGACCTGGCCAGTGTTGCAGCCAGCCCCCTGAAGGTATCTCCTCAGTGTATGGGTCCGATCAAAAATGCAAATAAGATCTTAGGAGGAGTAAGGGAAAGGAAAGGATGGAAAGTAATGTAGAAACATATTGTTGTTATGATGCAAATGAGTAGTTCCTCCTCCTCCAGAGAAATACAACACAAAATAATGATTTCTGCTCCCCAAAATGGTCTTGCAATTCTGCTGGATGTGAAGAGCAGAATAAAAATAGTGACTGGGGATGGGAAAATTTCCTTGTCAGGCCAGAATGAATGGCTGTTTTTTTCAGAGCACTGGGCTGATGTGATGCATCAGCCACAGAGCAGAGGAACTGAAGTTCTACCTCTACCAAAAAGGATGTTGTGGTATGAAGCAGCTCACTGAGCTCCACACTGGTGGGCTGTTGCTGATTGCATCACTTTTCCTGCGTGGCTGTGGAGACTACAACCTCCTGTCAGGGCTGTGTGGGGAGTAATAGGTGTCAAGAAGGGATTTATCCATTCCCCTGTCCTCATTCAGGACTTGCTGATTATATTTTGGGTCTCTTTTGTGTCACCTTAAGCTTCAGAGAGCTGCTGTGACAGATGGACCGCACTGGTGTGTATCCTGGCATCGGTCTCTTCAGTGCCTACATGGGCTGGGTTGTTCTGCCCACTGGATTTGGAGGTGGGAATGCACTTTTTTCTCTGTACCAGCTGGGCAGAGAATATGGATGAGGTTTTTCTGTCTTCCATAGTGCTATATTTATGGGCTCTTCTGAATCAGCAGGAGCTACTTTTCATTGGTGACTGGACACCAGTCTATTTGTGATGGTCTTGCTCTCTCTCCCTTTGGCATGGTTTTGCTCTGATTTCTGGTCATCTTCTGGTCTTCAGCTTGCCAGAGGTGTATGAGGAAGCATATTCTGGTGGATAGTGTTATGAGGAAGAGGTGGTCTTTGGGATGATCCCTAGTAGGGATGTAAATTTAGCTGCCCCAAACTGAAACAGTTATTTAAGTTCTTTCTTCAGCCTGTGCTGAGAGATTGCTATCTTGGAGGGAAGCTTTCCTAGTGGAATCTGTCTCTTTGTAGCTAATAAGGCAGCCTGGATGACTACAACAGACTCACTAGATAAGACGTGGAGAAACTTCATCTCAAATGAACCCCAGCACTGCTGGGTTCCCAGCTGCTATGGCAGATGGGACTGGGAAAGCTGTGGGCTCATAGCTGAATAGGGAGGCTGTCGGAGTGGTGCCCTAAACAGTGAAAGCTTTGACTTGCAAAGCTCTGAGAAACGGGTCCTTTTTTGCATCTCAAATCGAGGACCCAACCACACGGTACCTTTCTGATTAATTTGGCCGTGCCTCAGTTCCCCATCTGTACAAGAATAATTCCACTCTTCCTTGCAGGGCTTCTGTAAGGCAAATTAATGTTTGCAAACCACTCGGATACTATGATAATAAATGCTGTGAAAGCCCTGGAGAAAATTAATAGCTCATTATTTAGACCAGGACTTCAATAGTATGCCATATACAGGGCTACATATTGAATGATGAGGATAAAGAAAAATATTGAATAGCTGCTCATTAAGAGTGCACTATCCATCTGGTGTATGAAAAAAGGCTTCTTCCTACAGAAAGAAGTGGTCCATGATCATAATATTACAACATGTGTTGCAATGCACCTAAGCAAGGGGATTGGGTTTGGGTTATCTGTGCAGTCTGGATTCTGGCATTTTTCAAGTGCTTGACTGCAACCTGACTGCTCCTTTAACACTAGGGTTGGCTTTAATATATAGCAAGGAGATAAAAATGCCAGTAGATGGCACTCAAGAATATGGAGCATCATTCCCGGGTGTGTGAGACCAATAAAATGTGGTGTTGTGTACCACAAATGGCTTCCTCTGCGCAGCAATTTATAATGTCTTTTTTTTTTTCCCCTACTTTCTTCTGGCCTGGAAGTTTGCACAGAGAAAAGAGAAATGAAATGTGTGAAGCAGCAGACGTTCTAGGTGGTCTGTGCTCTCTCCTCTGGTCTCAGTTGTTTCTGCCCTTTAGATTTAACTTAACAGTCTAGAAATCCTGGATCGTGCTCTCCTCAGCTGACCCTTTTTTTTTATGCTTTGCTTACAGCTTGTCTGTAAAATGAGATGAGAACTTAATTTGAAAGCTGAAGTTAATTGACCTAAATAAGCGAAGAGCCTTCTGTTGGCTTCATCGTAAAAAAAAAAAAAGCAACCAAAACAAAACCTGCGTAACCCCAGCTCTCCCCTTTGAGCGTACTACAGAGAAACGGTTTTCCTGACGCATTTTCAAGCTGCTGGGGCTTGCTAACAGTTATTTGTGGTGTAGTATTGTCTAGAGAGCCCTGCAATCAGAAAGTTGTTGTGCTCAGTATTGGTGGGCAGAGATAGGGAAGCAGCACCAACCTGGAGCAGATCAGTTTAACCAAGGTAGTGAATCCAATCAGGAAAGGGTCTGGCTGCAGGCTCCCTGGGCTCTGTAGAAAGGAAGCCCTACTGCTGCAGGAAGGTCTTTTCATGTCTGCTTTAATGTTTGAGCTGGCCACTGAGCAAAGCTCTTTACAGCCATTTCCTCACCCAGTGTGGTGTTGCAGGGTTGACAAAGGCAGTTTTGAGCCAGGTTGTCACCGATGTGAAGGACACCTTGTCTGGAGGAGACCCATTGCTAACTGGGGCAGGTATTAGAAAAGCTAATTTTGCTAATATAGCCTAAGCCTGATCTTTAAGATCATAGAATCATTGAACGTTTTGGGGTGGAAGGGACCTTTAAAGGTCATCTAGTACAACCCTCCTGCAGTGAGCAGTGACATCTGCAACTAGATTGGGTTGTTCAGAGCCCTGGCCAACCTCACCAGGAATGTTTTCAGGGATGGGGCATTGACTGCATCTCTGGTCAACCTGGGCCAGGGTCTCTCCACTCTCAGCATAAAATTTGTTCTGTGTAATCTGAATCTCCCCTTTAAAATAAAGTCATAACCCCTTGTCCTGTCAAAAGAGGTCCTGCTAAAAAGTCTGTCCCTGTATCTGTGATACAGTCTCCCTGATGGGCGTGCAACCTCAGGATGGCAGCACTTCTGCTCTCCTCAGCCACAGCTACTGCCCACATCTACCACTATGTCTCACCAACATGCTGTCTGAACGTCGCTTTAAGAAAATCAGTCCTGGTATGACTACACAACTCTGCCCTGGGCAAGCAGTTGCTCTTGTGCTAGTTCAGCTTGATTCAGTACTACCTGAAATCAGCATGAGGAGCACTGTGTCTGTACCTGTATAAGTGCAGTGCTTTAAAATGCTCGTTGGCTGCATTCGTGCTATTTTTCTAATCCAGATAATCACTGGGCTAGGCTGAAGGATACTCTTCTGGGAACTGCAGAAAAGGGGATGAGAAGATAAAGGACACAGCGTTAGTCTCCAGCTCAGCTCCTTGGAAAGGATCAACTGTGGAGCTGGGCTCTGGGCACCAGACATGAGTGGGAGACCTTGGTTTCACCTCTGAGTCTGCTGGATGCCCACTGTATAAGCTTGGTAAAACAGGAGTTAGCCACTTCTCTGTGCTGCACCTTTCCACTTGTAAAATAGTCTTGATGATAGCTTGTCTCTTTGCAAAAGCTGTTGCAGCTCTGTGAATGAAATTTCCCTATTTTACACATTCTCCATGTGATATACTCAGGGGGTGGGGTAGGGATGTGGATACAGAATGAGACCGTAAAATGAGATCACGGATTTAGATCCCAGATATAGACATGTTTGGCTATGACATTTCAGACACATGTTTGTTTTCAGCAAAACCGTTAATCTTTAGATAATTTGCAAGAGCAGAGGGTGGGAGGGGGCAGCTGCCAGGCTGCTGCCTGCGCCTCTGGCTGGGGGAGCCCTCTCGTGGCAAATGCTGGATGTGCCTGAGATGATGGTGATGTGTTGGCTGGGGTGTAGAGTGAGAATGGATAAGCTGAACTAAAAAAGCAATCGAAATACAGATGTGTGTCCAGGAATAACCAATCCACCAGCGATTTGCTGTTTCAAAAGCCCTTCTTCAGTGCAATGCAAGTACAGCAGCTGACATTGCTTCATTTGGGGGAAGTCACATACCACAAAAAAATTGCTAATTGTTCTAAGCTAGGTGGGAGAAGAGAATTGTAAAGTACCCCGAGTCTGAAGGGACCCGAGGGAATCAGAGTCCAATTCCTGACTCCACATAGGACAACACTGAAAGTAAACCAGATATCTAAGAGTTGTACAAGTTCTCTGTGAACTCTTAACAGGTTTGGGACTGTGACCACTGAGAGTAGTAGGGCAATTACTTCTTTCAGCTGGTTGTCTCTGCTGTGCTTAAAGCACTCCCAGCATACGCTTGGCCTGTTTGGCTGCTGGGGCATGTTGTTGACTCATTGAGCATCCCATCAACTGAAACCCCCAGGTCCTTTTCTGGAGGGCTGCATTCCAGCCTCTTGTCCTTCAATCTATATATATGTCCAGGCTCTCTCACTCTCAGTGCAGAATCTGGCAAACATTCTTGCGAAACTTCATATAGTTGGTGATTGCCCAGAGCTCTAGCATTTCCAGATCTCTATAAGGCTTTTCTACCATTGGAGTAATGAACTGCCTCTCCTAGTTTAGGATCACTGGTAAGTTGCATTCAACTCCTGTGTCCAGGTCACTGATAAAAACACTGAAGAACATGGGTTCTAAAATTGAACTTTAGAGAACTCCATTGACTGACCACCAGCCGGATGTTACTGCATTTACCAGGATAGTGTCTTTGAACATGACCTTTCATCCTGTTGTATTGTGTCCCTGTCTAGCTGTATGATGGACATTGTCCAGAAAGTTACTGTGAGAGACAGCTTTGACAAAATCCCCAAAGCCCACACCTACTGCCTTCCCTCTGGCCACTAGATGGGTACTTGTGCTACAAAAGGATATTAAGGTAGTGTAAGGCATGACTGTCCTTTCATGAACTGACGTTGGCTTTGTCCAGTGACTGCATTGTTTTTCAGTAACTCCTAGGATAATCTTTTCTATAATTTTGCCAGGCACTGAAGTGAGACTGACAGACCTATAATTACCAGGGTTGTCTGTCTTGTCTTTTTTGAAAACTGGAATAACACTTTCTGTCTTCCAGTTGACTGGGACCCCTCCAGGTTCTCAGGACTATTGATAGATAACTGAGAGGTCTCACAATAACATCAACCAACTCTTTCAGTACCCTGGGATGAATTTCAGCAGGTCCCATCATCTTATGTGCATTCACTCACAGCAGCAAATTCTGTACCAGTTCAAAGTCATCAGGGACCTTATCATTCCCCAGTTATGATCTTCCAACTTGGGACTTCCACGTGTACCAGGGTACATCACTATGTTAAACAGAGGTGAAGAAGGAATTAAATATCTCTGCTTTATCTTCATCTGTATTTGTGGGGTAACCAACCTGATCAAGTAATGGATCAATGGTTGTGGTTTGGAGAGAAAGTAAGTTTGAGAGGTGTTGTGATGGTGCATTAAGCATCATCCAGTGAGGTCACCTCAAGCCTTCAATCCGCTCAGAAAAGCTGGGCCAGGACTGGTACCTGTTGCTGCAGGGAGATGTCCCTGCAATGGTAATTGAAATAATTACAGCCCACTGGAACAGAGGGGAAATGGCTGGCCGGGGAATGTTGCATGAGCTGGCACCAGAAAACAGATGTTCCTCACTACATTTACTCTAAGTGAAAGTACAACAGATGCAAAACAGCATTGAAATGGCAGCAAGGCTGTAAATACAGCTTCTAATTACTGTACCAGGTAATGTCAATTGCAACAATCCAGATTTCTCCCAAGGATGCTCTGCAAGCAGGTGGGATGTATAAAGCCCTTTAAAAATGGATTCATAGTGGGTTTTTCCTCCTCCTTTAATTCAACATATATAGGATTGCTTGTTTAGGGCAGCAGAGGAGAGTGTCACAGCCTTTCTGTGTGGTCTATCTTGGTATGTGGTGCTGAGAATAACCAAGAAGATGGGAACAGAGCGTTAAATGCAGAGATTTGGGGATGGGGAGAGGTGGGTGGAGGAAGCTGCCTAGTATGGGAATAGTGTGAGCAGGAAGGGAAAGGAAGGAGCGGAAATAAAGAGCTACAAGAGACAGCATGAGTGACAGGGAGAGAAAATAGCACCAAGCAGGGTGGCCCCAGCTGACTTCTAAGTAGTAGGAAATGTACAATGTGTCAGGATGGCATCATTTTTAAGGTGGAAAGGCCTTTTCAAATATGCTATCACAGGTCTTCCTGAGGCTGGGAGAATTGCAACTGCCTAGGTCCTTGTGAGCCATAGCTCTTCCAAATTTCCTCCTGGCTCTGGGACCTATCTTCTGTCTAAGTCACATCTCTTGGGTGCTCTGCAGCTCCAAGCTTGACCTTTCCTCAGGCTAGGTGTTGACTGTCAGATACTGAGTGTTAGCATCACCCTGCTGGGACTTGATGCTTGTGGAGGAACCTGAGCCATGGAGTCAGTGTAAGACACTACTCTGTGGAATATCAGCAAGCACTGGGATACTCTGGAAAGGAGATGTATGTTAGCACAGGCACACTGGTGTCTGCACTAACCACCTGCTTGGACTGAGCAATCACTCTCTGAGAGCCAGTTGGTGATTCCTGCATTGCTTTAGCAGGTTGGCCACATTTCATGGGGGGGGAAGTATTATGAAGAGATATTTGGAGCCTCAATATATCTGAAAGAGAGAGAGAGAAAAATATCCTTCCTGTAAGTGCTCCTTCAGCTTTGTTGCTCTATCTGCTGTTGGGGGCTTCTGGGAATAACATGTAGGCACTGAAGTGAGAACCTTCAGGATAGTCATATATTACAAGCAAGTGTGGAGATCAGTGCCTGCCCAGAGTTTTTTCAGATGGTGTATTACTGATATTTCCAAAGCTGATGCTCAGCTTCTCTTTGTGTTCCAGAGCCCGCTTGACCTGCCTACAGCCCTTCGTGCAAAGCTGGCGAGGCAGAAAGAGCTGTCTGACCTCTCAGGCTGTGCAGGGAAGGACAGTGGCCTTCTGGCTGCCTGGAAAGGGCTGGGGACACCCTGCCTGTACCTGATTGGGACACATGGCAGGGCACACCATGCGGCTGCACAGCCCCACGGGGACTGGTGAGGAGCAGGGCTGGGTTTGCCGCATGTGCTGCGAGAGCTGTGATACGGCCACAAAACAGAAAATCCACCTCTCCCCTCTCAATCAAATTAGGAGGAGAGAGCAGCAGAAAGTGCATTAACTAATCAAACTGTGATTTCAAATTGATTATTGCAAATTGCCAGCCATAACAATTCTCCTAATGGCAGTGATTTAAAAATAAAATAAAAATAAAAATAGAGCCTCCATTAGACTCTGTGCTCAGCAGGTGCCCTTGCTGGCAGGCAAGGACTGACTTTGTTATGGCCCTTCTGCAGGGCTCTCTCCATGGATCAGGAACCCTGGATTAGCCCCTACTCTGGGCAGTACAGGAGCAGTGCTTATCTTGCCACTGGTTCTGTCCCATCCACTGTGGCCTGGCATGGTGCTGGTGTGGCACTGGGCAGCCTTGCCATGAGGAGCACCTTCCTGGTGCTGGGATGCGGGCAGCAGCCCTCTGCACCTTCCCAGTAGTTTCCGTAGCAACCAAGTCATCCTGCCAGTAGCCTGCAATGTCAGAAAAGAAAACAAGATGACACCGCAGGTCCTCAAAACCCCAAAAATGCCCCGCAATCTACCTCCCCCTTTCCCCCACCTTAAACTGTTGGACCTTTCTTTCTGGCTCCCACCATGTGCTTTTGCAGCCTGTCTGGGCATGCCCTTGTACAGGGAAGAGTAGAAAGAATTGTACTTTGAGGACTGTCCATTAGTTCAGGCATATCCTGGAGGGCTGGGAAGATGGAAAACTGCTCCTGTGTGAGCTGGAAGCATAGCCTTGGATGGATGTCAGGCAGGTTCCTTCATGTTTCCTCCCTGGCCAACCAGGTGATTTGGCTGTGTGTTTTGGAAGCATTATGCTGTAAAGAGTTTGAAGGCACCTGAACTACCTGATTTGGCACAGATAACAGCAGCAATGTTCCCCTGCTGCCACATATTTGGTGTCTGTCACTTTCTGGGTTTCCTGGTCTCCTCTTGTTGTGGACATCCTCATGGGGCCTTTGTGCTGCCTTCAATGGACTTGAGACCTCATGAAAGGACTTCAGCTGAAGGCTCACTCGCTGATGGAGCGTATGCTGGCTGTGTGTTTCACAGAGTTACAAGGTCTTGTTTTGGTTTTGTGGTGGCATGACTAGGAGCACTTTCCTAGGTGTATGAGATGGGTACATGTTTGCCTCCCAAATTTAACATTGCACTTACAAGAGTAAAAACCTCAGAGCTTCTCTGTTCTGTGGGAGACGTGGGGTGAAACCAGAGATCTACACAATTGCACGTGTTGAGTAAATCATGTGCTTGTCAAGCATGTTTTTGAAATCTGCTTCTCTGTCTAAAGCAGTTTTACTTTGATACCTGCTTCTTCCAGTGTTTAGATCAGATTTATTTAACTAGTAGAGCTGTGTTTTGGAACAGAGGTCCTAGTTTCATTTGCTACTGATGACTCTGTTTACAACTAATAGGTTTTATTAATCCAGGAGCTCATAATTGCAAGTTCTTGTGCCTGTGTTGCCTGATAGTCATACTAACCTGTTGGCATTGAATATAATCACCTTCCCTCTTGATTATGATAAGCATTTGACAACCTAGCTATTCCCAGCAGTTGGAGAAGTCTTATCACTGTTCTTGAGGGAGTTTGTGCCTCTGGTTCAGGAACACCTATCTAATGTCAAGAAGATAATTTCTATGGAGAGGCTTATCCTGTTTGCACAGAACAAGTCTTGGGACTATAGAGTTACTGGTTAGGTACCTTTATTTGTCTCTGTGCAAGCAAAATATTTCTAAGATGGGTAAACCATTGCCGCTGTCCTCATCTGCTTATGTGGGGAGGTCCTTGGAGAGCCCCATCCTCTTCTTGCCTTGTGTCTGTTAGTGTTCATAAAGATCTGGAGGTCCCCCTGTCTTGTTGGTCTCCTCAACTAGAAAGGGAGAATGGCATCTCAAGGGAAGGCAAGAGAACTGGTTTGCTGACCCAGTTCTAGTCATCCATGTCCAGGTTCTAATTCTAACTTTGGAAAGATAGGTGATTCTTCCCATCAAATGCTGTCACTTACTTGGCACACAGCTCATGAACTATGTCCTGCTCTCTCCCCAGGGCTCAGGCATGCTGCCTTCTCAAGATCTTTGCCCTTGTAAGTGGGAGATCAAGAGGGCAGATTGATGGGGAGCAGTCAGTCCTGGGACAACAGCTAACAGGGCCATCACCACTTGTTTTTCCTTTTTCTTGCATTTATTTTCTTTGTTTTCTTCTATGGCTGTAGAAATAAGTTAAAAAGAGAAAAGGTGTGATGGAATATTTAAAAAATGATAAACTTCTTTGAGTGGGTAAGTAGAGAAAATATTTAGGAAAAGTTCAAAATAGTGGTTTATTCTGAGTACAGCAAACAAAACCCAGCTTTTTTTCATATTGTGTGTTACTTTTTCTGTTTTCCTACTAGCTCTCTAAACCCTCAATAATATACAGGAGTCTATTAAAGGTTTTCAAGATGAAACCAAGCTTGGTCATTATCGCTAAATAGCTCTTTCGTGGGCAGTATAAAAAGAGTGAATAGTCTCACTGTGGTTCTTAGTGGAAACATGCCCAAACTGCAAACCCAAGATTTCCGCCAGCCTTACGTCAGGACTAACAGATGCTGCAGGGAAGGAGGGTGAGTTTGACTCTTCTGCTGGGCTGTGCTAACACCCCATTTTCAGGACTACTTCTGCTCCAAGCACCAAGAAGGCAGCAGCTCTGGTGTCCCTTCCTGGGGCAATTCTTCTAATTTTAGTTCTGGAGATCCTCAGGGGGGTCTGCTCTGTGGCTGCTCTTGCTCCTGCAGAGCTCTCCTGGGAGTCAGACTCCAGCAGCTTTCATCTGCACTTAAGTCAGACTATTACTTTTTTTTTTTATTAAACCTGCACTTTTCTTCCATGACTACAGAAAGGCTGATGAAGCCAGTGTTTCTGGTAGTCTTTTGTCTCTTGTATCTCTGTTAGGACTCGCCTGCAAAGTACTTCAAGTGCTAAACCTCAGGCTGGGTGCAGCCAGAGGGACTTCCACGTGGTAGGAGACCTTTGTAGCAAAACCTCATCAACCCTTAACTGTGCTCCCCAGTAGCATAATGTAAACCCCATTTGTCTTTCTACTGACTGAGGAGACCCCAAACAGGTATAGACGACTGGCTGACTCTTGGAGAGATTTTTGTTCTAACATTGTACAAGACCAATTGCTCTGTCACTCTGCCTAAGATGATGATAGGGGAGCCAAATTTAGACCCAAGAATGAGACTTGCTCTATGGGATAGTGACAAAGCCAGTCCTGTTTCTTGGAAATGAAGAACAGAGACAGCAAAAGATTTGCTGAGATCTGGCAGTTTATACTGTCATTTTCCTTGGTCTATTGCCAAACAGATACAGTCTGTGCTTGGGGAAAACAAGTGGATGAGTCAGTCTTCTCCACTCAGGTTGTTATAGGCATCTCTTGCAGGCTCTAATTTAGACTCTGCTTAGGGGATTTGAGCTTTCAGTTCTGCTGCATCCTATTGCTCATGAAAAGGCAGGTCTTTGGCCGTAGGATCTGACCATCTTCATGTAGTCAAGGCAAGTCCAGTACACCAGAGGCTTAGTGAAGATGGAAAATGATAATCTCTCTTAGCTGACCTCTGAGAGGACTGCCCATCTTTGAGTCAAAGGAGCAGCCAAATTCCCTGTGCTGGAAGCATTTGCTCTCCAAAGGGATTTGGTATTGGGTCAGTTAACAGGAATGTCATGTGTATGTAGCTCATGCCACATTTGGCTTCTTGAACAAGGAACACAAGGGGTCATGGATGTATGAGAATTGTTTCTGCAGGGCCGTTTGCTGGTCCAGCTACAGTTCAGGGTACCATGGCTCAGCCATCCAGCATCACAGGCAGCTTTGGTGCTGCGAGCATCTGGGACCTCTGCAGTGCAGTGATCTGAAAGCAGTCGAAGGGCATTGCCGGCCCTGCCCAGGGTCTCTCTGCAAGGTCGCTTTCCTTTTTAGCTAAAAGGTCAAGAGGGATAAAATCCAGGAGGGATTTCTTAGGGATTTTTGTGCAAGCCAATAAGCCACCAAGGCTGCCAAAGAACTGCAGCCTCCCAGCCGAGTCACCTTGCTGTGTTCAGGGCGTGTTGGACGCAGCTGTTGCTCTTCTGAACTGTCACCCTCATGGGCTCCGGGGGGGTAGGTGCCCACATTTTTGTGGAGGGGGACGCTGCCCAGGGCTTCCACAAACAGCTCTCGCAGTGTCTTTGGTGGGGTACCTGATTCTTGTGAAGAGGAACGATCGATATTTAAATTTATTAATACTACTTCTGTTAGAACAGCTGGCGAAGCACGCGGCAGCGGTCCGTCCTGCGGTCGAGCGGTAGTTAGAGGCGGGCCGGCGGCTGGCGCAGCCCGAGGGCGGACGGACAGACCGACGGGAGCAGGCAGCTCTGGCGGGCGAGGCCGAGAGGCTGACGTGGCGGGGGCGTTGCTGGGGCAACCGCGGGAGATTGAAACGCGGCGGCAGCGGAAGCAGCGGCCTCGTCTCTCTGGAGCGCGGGCAGCGGGTCCCGCCTCGCGCTTGTAGCTCCCTCCGCAAAGTAGGGGACCTGCCACAGTGGTCGGCACCACCCTGAGGACGCAGGCCGGTGTGGTCACGAAGACAGCGCTGTTGGTGTCTGATGTGTCCACCCAGACGGACCCAGCCAAGAAGGCCGCTGCCAGAAGGAATAGTGACCATGATAGAGGTCCCGCGCAAACCTACGGCCGTGCAGGGCTCGGCTGCAGGGAGCGCCTGGGCCCGGCACTGGTACCGGAGGGAGCAGAGGCCCCTGTGTGCG
>JANHFX010018762.1:0-67385 GCA_027560015.1 Chloroceryle amazona | reverse complement strand
TCTGCTCAGCCTGGGGCAGAGCAGACAGAGGAGCTGGGAAGGGTCAGGAGCACCAGGGAGTGTGAGAGGGAGATGGACGGGTGCAGCCACAGCCTGGGGCCAGGGCAGCAGCTGGAGGCTCCATAAGAAGGAGGGGACCTAAGAGATGGGAGGGAATGGAAACAGGTCCCTGCTCGGGGAGGTGGGTAAACCTCCTCCCGGCCTCCCTCACCTTCCCTTACACAACGGGTTTGGGGCTCTGGAACTGGAGGGCCAGGCAAAGAAGGATGCAGATGAAGGTCCATGCAGGGGGTGCCTGGGGTGGGCCAGACAGGCATTCAAAAAACAGATAGACATGGCCCTTCAGGACACGGTTCAGTAGTCATGATCATGTTAAGTGGATGGTTGGACCTGGTGATTTTGGAGGTCTTTTCTAACCTTAATGATGCTGTGATTTTAACAGTAAAGTGACTGGTGTGAAGTATAACGTGGAGCTGTTAAGATGCCAGTTGCCTGCACAACCTGAGCCTGCCTGGCAATACTTACGAAAAGCTCACTGAATAAATGTCCTTCTCAATTTGAGGAGCACGAGTAAGGTCTGTGTGCTCAGTGCCCACTAAATGCAACAGTGGTGGGTGCGCTTGGGCTACGTGGGTTTGCGTGTCTGCAGAAGTGCTGCTCTGCTGTAAACAAGGGAGTCAAACCCAAGACTTGGTCGGTGTGGAAATCTTCCAGGCTTTTTCATCTCTTGCTCATTAAGTTGGATTGTGATCCAGAGAGTTGTTGTTCCCTGTGTCGTGCATGAAGTCAGTGTAAAAAGAACCAAGTTCCTGACCAGCCAACCTGCTTAGAAAATGTACCCATTTCTTTAGAGTTCAGGGTGTGTTCTCCGAGCTTTTCTTTTTTGTAGATACCATTGTAGTTGCTTGTGGATGGAAATAGGGAATTATATCATAGAGGGCATGATTTTTATTAAAAAAAAGAAAGAAAAAAAGAAAAGCTGCTCTGTTGCCACCAGAGAACTTCTTACGTTTTGAACGGCAAATAGCAATTCGAGTGGAGTTACAAAAAAATAGCATTCCGAGCTTAGTTTCTGCTAAACAACAGGTCTGAATGCAAGTTGTTTTAATTAACGAGGTGGTTTGTAATCAATTCTAAACCAGCAGGGATGAAAGTGGCTAGTTCGGTGTTATAACTGTGCAAATGCCAGCAGGAAAATATCTCTAAACTAAGATAAAAGAATTCTTCTCAAACCATCATGTCCAAAACTAATTTGAATGATAAACCCAAAAGATATTAAGAGGTTTTTCTGTGCCGTTTTACTCTTGTTTGGATGCTTGTGCTGTTTAACTCTGGAACTACCTGTTTGTTATCTGGCAGAATTAAACATTGCTGCATTCGTTAGCATATCCAAGAGCTTAGTAATACAATCAAGCACTAATGCATTCATTTTCTACTTGACTGCTCATTCATTGAGATGTTAGTACCTAGGAAGAATATGATCATGGGGACTGTGGGATGAACTAATCAATTTATAATGAATAATCTGAAAATACAGCTGTCTGAGGGAGCACTGGCTAAATTCAGCACAAGCGGAGAACAGCTGAAGGAGACCCTGGCAAGGTGGGGCATTCAGCCTGGAGCTGAGATGCCACCATCTCATTTTCCTCCAAAAGCCTTGGGCAGAGCTTCCCAGGAGCCAGTTCAAAAGTTGCAAACTGGGTACCTCTGGAGCAGACTTACACTGCACACAAACCCAGTGACCTTCATTGAAGCTTCACAGACTTTTGTTTGTGAGGGCTGAGTGCTGGTAGGAGAGAGCTGCCAGAGTTTCCTCAATGACAATTGCTCCTTTCTGTTTGCCTTTCCTCATCCCAGCCCCTGCCAGGAATTTGTTATCTGTAGGGTTGTTTTTCTTCTGATTCCGAGCAGCTTGCTCTTACTGGTTTTACTTAAACTTGTCTCGGGAATTAATTATTACTGACAGTTTTGCGTAATTTTTTCTCACTGCAAGTAAGAAAGCTGAGCTGAGGTACAGACCTATGACTGGGCTCCATTTTAAGCCAGGTCAGGCCTCAGAGGTGCATGAAAATGCTTGTACAGCACCTGGGGTGGGTGCAGGTTCCTTACCTGCTCAAGTGAGCAGCAGCTTTGAAAGCCACCAGCAGTTTTGACACCAACCTTTGCTATAAGGCTGCTTAAATTTTGTGTGTTGCTTTTCACCTCTTTGCTTTGCAAACCCTGGACATGGCCTCCCCACTTACCCTTGGACTAGGAAATACTCCTTTTCTTTTTTTTTCAGCACCTTTTTGGTTCCTATAAATGAGAACATCATCTGGGTTGAAAGCAGATGTGAGTGGAACCATTTATTTTCTTGAGTCTTGGTGTGTCCTGGATTTCATGGGTACAACCAAGGTCAGGACCACTGCTTTACAGACAACTCCCATTTCTTGCAAATAGGAGTGCTGTATCCCAACCTGTTGCTTTAGTTCCAGAGAAGGGATGTGACAGCAAGTGACCTTCTGCCTTACTTTCAAAATAAAATAAGATTCACTCTGGGAATGAGTCTTTTGATGTCTGGGAGTAGTTCAGTGATCTTGTTATGTGGAGTGATTCCTGCTGGCAGAGATCGTGGAGAATGTGAGGTTATTAATGTGTCTTTGTGATTAACCCCAAAGTGATGTGTGTGCTGTCATGAGCACTGAGGTCCTCCCTGCCTGTCTCTGGATGTTATACCTATGGTGGTACGTACATTGCAGTCCTGGTATGCCTTCCTTTGAGGGCTGTGTTATGTGATGGGATTGCTCACTTTGGAAATTAAGGTGGGTTCCTATGTGATGCTTCATTCGCATTAAACCAGAAGGTTTTCAAGTAAATTCCAAGAAGACTGAAATTGGAGCAGATGCTTGACAGGGCTGCATCTGTCCTGCTGAGTGGGAGCTGCATGGTCAGGGCAGTAAAGGGCTCTAGGAGGGGAGAGTTGAGAGAGGCTCAGTTAAAGACAGGGAAGGTTCAGCTCGAGCTGCATGTGTCTGTGCCTGTGCGCCTGCACGCCTCTGTGTGTGGGATTTTTCTTCCCCGTTCGTTCGCCGCTGAATGTTCTTTATTGTCTCTCGCAGGTAGATCACTCATTGCTATAAATTTTATCTCCAGTGCTTTTCCAATTATGGATAACAACAGGAAAGCAGTCATTGGTTTCTAAAAGGTCATCAAGATATAGGGCCTGATTGGGAAGGGGATGACTTATGGCGTTAGCTTGTATAAATCTGAGGAAGTTTTATGCACAAGTCAGGCACAAAATGTAAGTGAGATTCATAAAAAACAGAGATTTACACTAGCTTCAGTTCATGGAAATCAAAATGGTTATGAAAATTTCCCCTTCTCTCTATGCCTATATATGCAGAGAATAAGCTTTAAATGTTTTTCAAGTGCCCGTGGTGGTGGGGAAGATCTGTCCTGCTAGCCCTGGGTGATGGGCTGCTGCATGTCCAGGGGTTGCTCAGGATGGAAAACACTGGTAAATATGAGCTTCTCCCACATCTTGCCTTCCAGGTCATCTAGAGGTGACCTCCTTCACACATGAGAGGGCAGATTGGTCTTGTCTGGGTGCTGGCAGCATCCAGCAAGGGTGATGGCTGGGACAGAGCCATGTCTCAGGTGACAACAGAATTAATGCTGCTGTCTCCTTTTGCACCCACAAAGTCACTGCAAATCTGTGAGACTTTAGTCATTAAGTTTGTCAGGTTTGTGTGGGGACGTGAGCCTGGCCCAGGTCATTACCTGCTGTTGCTGTGTCTGCTGCTAGCAACTGGAGGGAGTGTTGGAGAACAGGGAAGGCTGCAAGCCCTGGAGGCTGTGGACAGATGAGATACATTAATCTCAAGCTGTGGTACAGGCAGCAGTTACATCCCAAAGGGTTGCTTGCCTTACCCATGTGCTGAAAGTGTCCCTCAGCCTCTGTAGTGCAGCCATCACTGCTGTCAGTGACATAGGTGACAGCCTCTTTCCAGCAATGGCTTTTGTGCATATATACCAATGTTGTACTGCAGGGCCTGGCTCCATCCTGAGTGGTGCAGCCCCTTCTGCTTCCCTGTGCTGCTGACATAACTCTTCTTGGCTTTTCTTCCAGTTGCAGGAATCCAAATGAGGCCAAAGTATTGACACTGGCACAGAATTGCAGAATGGTAGGGGCTGGGAGGGACCTCTGGAGATCAGTTCTGTCTGCAAGACAGGCTAAGTTCAACCATAGCATGTGAGGGAAAGACAAGGAAGAAATGTTGGCTTGCAGGGTGGGATTGTTTTCCAGACACGATTGCCCTCTTTTCAAGCAAATGCCATATAGATACAGTTTCCAGTGCCCCTGACGTGCCAAATGTCTGGGAGCATGGCAAACAGCCAGAACTGGAGGCATTTCTGACCACGCTGCCTCTCTGCACCCCAACGTGATGTACAACACAGCAGATCTGCCCTCTAAACTCGCTTTGAAACACGATCATTTTGAGTTGGTACAGAGGTGTCTGGCAGCAAAAAAGGTGTTGGGAGCTGCCATGAGCTACTTAACCTTCTGACTAATGCACGAAGTCATTTCTGTCACAGCTGTCTGAAAAATACATTTGCCAATTAAGTTAATTCAGTCAAATCCCTTGTACCTAGCAGAAAGGGCAGAGCAAATCCAGGTGAGAGAGGGAGAACAGAGCCAAAATTCCCCTCTCTGTCACCCAAAAGCAGAACAAAGGGGGGGGGTGTGCACTTGTGTGTGTATAAATATTTATGAATAGTTGCTCTGTAGAGCCACAGCATAATTGACAACTTGAAAGCCAGTTCCTAGGGTGCATCCTCCCCACCTGTGAAGTGATGGAGTGACTTGGGGAACTGGGAGATACTCTTTTAAGGGCTTCACTTTTATTTCACTGAATCAAATGCAAAAAGGATGTGTTAAAGGCCTGTTGGCCCCTGGGGAGGCTCCACTCCCCCAGCACTCAGGGATGAGTTGCTGCTCCCTACTTGCCCACTTCCCAAAGGAAAACAATCTGGAGATGCCAGTGCCTATCTCCAGCTTGGAGGGCAGAGGAGTGGTCATGAAGAGGGGTGACTGTCAGTGCTCCTGGGTTCCTGTACTTGCAGCGTTGAAGTTTCATCTCCATACTGAATTTGTACCCTTCCTCATAAGGTCCTGTCTTGGCAGGGCTTTTGTTTCCAGCTACTTCCATTGAGAATTAAAAAGTTCTAATGGGGTAAACTGATTTTATTTCTCTGTCCTGCTGTGCATGGTGCTTGGCATCGTTCACCCAGGGCTTGTTCAAGCTCTCCAGCTTACAGGTGCCATTTCTTGACATCAATGCAGCTCTACATTTTTCCCACCTACCTAAAGCTGTTGTTCAAGCAGGTATAGCAACAAAAGTGTACATTGCAGCACGATAGTATCTGTTACTTGCCTGATGAATGACAGTATCTCCTTCAACTACATGGCAAAGTCTAGAAAGCCACATACTTTGGGCAAGGTCTGTGATGGACACTGATGTTATCATCCATCCCATGGCAGTACACCCAAACCTTTGGAAAATGGTCAGGATTACCCATTTGTCATGTGAAATGCAGAATATTTTGGACCATTGTTGTGTAACTGAGGTGGGAATGTTACCCCTGAGAGTCAGAAGGGTTTTCTCTGTGACTTATGAAGCATCCTCTGCACTTTCTTTCCCATGAGTTGTTATTGTATTTTTATTGCCTTAAACAAATTTGAACTAAGTGTGCATGTTGCTTTTCATTAAGGAGCAATTTTTAGTTGCAGCAGCACACTGTGACCTTTTCATGGTAAATGGTGGTCCTTTTAGCTATTGCCTGCACCCCACCTGCTCTGGGGACTCATCACATGGAATGGGATTGCTAAGTCTTCTTTTATTTCTTCCTATTACTAAATGTGTATTTGCAAAGGGAGGGTCTGCCACAACTTGCCTGTGATCCCACTACCTTGGGCAGGAGTGTGGCTTTCCAGTTTGCAAATCCTACAGCAGCACCTGTATAACAGCTTTTTCACTTGGCATATCATGACTGGGAATAACATAACAATAGAGCATTCCCTGTTGGTAACTGGTCCCCAGAGCTCAAATTTTGGCTGTCCCTGCCTTGTCATCAGGATCATGTTCTCTGGAAGTGTGGTGTTGCACCAGGCTTAGCACAATGAGCTGGGGTTGATGCAGAGCACTGCCAGAAAGGAGAGCATCATGCAGGGGTTATAGCTGGACAGGGGGGGTCTGGTTCCTGTCCTAGCTCTGAGCCTTTCTGTGGCCCTACTGCTGTAATTTAATATTGATGGAATTTAATAGAGAAAGTGTGAATGCTGTAGTATTTGCTTAAGAGCGATACATGGAGTGTAGGGGAAGATGTTAGAGAGCAGTAAACCAAAGATATGCATCTGCTTTATGGAGAATGACTGCAGGGCTCACCTACCGGGGGAGGGGCTCAGCAAGTACTCTGGATATGACTAAAATACAGGAGCACTACAGGTGATGTGCAGGGTAG
Source organism: Chloroceryle amazona (assembly GCA_027560015.1). Lineage (NCBI taxonomy): Eukaryota > Metazoa > Chordata > Aves > Coraciiformes > Cerylidae > Chloroceryle > Chloroceryle amazona. The sequence goes on along the minus strand of JANHFX010018762.1, from coordinate 60,884 downwards.
AGGCCTGTGGCATAGCTCAGATTTCAACAGCCACCAACAGATTCAGTCACCAAAAGGAGTCATGAAGGTCTATACTAAGACCAGAAAGTGCAGAATATCAGAGCTATGCCTGTTCCAGAGGGAACCTTCTAGGCATTTGCTGCATCCACTCCTTTGGAATCAGGATAGGGCCACAGGCTGCTACAATGGGGCAGGGAAGAGCCAAATGAGACTTCTTCCTTGACCTGTTCAACCCCGCTGGGGTGGCCCAAGGTCTGTCTAAATGAGGACATGATACAGCCTGACAGCATGAAAGGCCATCAATCAGGGGGCTGCCCTTTGCTGGTGCAATGATGATTAAACTGGGCTTTGCCAGGTTCTGTTGCAATTTGGCTCACTGCCCATCTGTCTTGCCATGTTAAATATCTCCATAGCCATGCGGAGGTCATGGTCAAATCCAGGAGATCCTGGTTCATGTAAATTATCCTCCTCATTCCCCAGTCTAGTAAGAGTTTGTAAGAGCAAGTGATCACAGTTGCGGCATCCCCTTCATATCATGGGAGTTTATCTGGCCCTGGCAGGTATCCTTCCCCACCAAGGACAAGGAGGAGGGAGAGAAAAATTGTCTGTTCCTATTTTTTTTTTTCTTTTTTTTTTTCTTTTTTTGGTGCCTATTTTCCCCCTCCTTTTTGGCCTTGTTGGCAGGACAAAGAATGACAACTGAGTGAATGTACCGGTTTCCAGATTGACACCAAGTGAATACAGCCGCTCGTAATCACTGCCTACGAGCATTTATCACCTCCACAGATTATAACATGGGGAGCAGGTGTCTGACCTGCAATGACAAAACCATGGAGTGGTGGTAGGAAGGAAGGAAATAGATAAGATGTCATTTTTCAGCACAATTTTTCTCTCTTTAATGTTCCCCTAGATTATGGGAAACAATCATGGGATGGGGAACGCTGATGTTTTATGGTGTCAGTAGGGTTTAAGGTTTTAGGTGCAAAAATAATAATAATAAAAAAAAAAGATGTTGGATCCTGTATATTATGGGGTATTTATAGGACACACTAAGTTGTGGAGTTTTTAAATTTATTTACTTGAGTCCAGAAAGATGAATGGGATTCTCTATCCAAGTGCTTGTATCCAAAGGAAATGAAAAGAAACACAAACCTCTTGAACTTGGCTTCCACTTAGGCAGAAAAATGACACGGAAATGACCCATCTTAGATTAAAGAACTGTTCATGCCTCAAAGGCAATGGTAGGAATTAGATTGTAAAAATCTTTCCTCCTCATGTTACAGATTTTCTTCTTCTCTACATGTCTACTTTTTTTTTTTCCTACTAGAAGTGCCACAAAAGTAGAAAAAAAGAAACAAAAAAAGCTACTAACTGCTGCAGTGTCTTCTACTACTGCTAAACACCCATAAATGCTGCTTTAATGCTGACTTCAGTTTTCCATCATTGAGTGTATTTCAAGATGGAAAACAGTTTTAACTTTTCTGATCCGTGGTTTTGGGTTTAAAACCTCATCTCTCATTTTAATAAAAGTTGTAATCCTATTCTGATCCACTTTCATGTTTTCCACCTGAAGAGCTGGCAAATGTCCTACGTGTTTAAGCATCACACCATCCCAGGACCACTGTGTGCAAACTGCCAGAATTCAGAACCAGAGATATTTGTGTTTGAAACCTTGGTTTAGATTTGTTATTGCACTGTACCGATGGGAAAGGAGGAACTGTGAGGCCATGGGATCTTGCAGGTTACGCATTGGATATCATCAGATCAAGGAGCAACCCATCCCCACATCTTCAGGCTCTTGAGCAGAAAGAGCTGGTTGCAGGTCAGCCTGCCAGTTGCAGTCTGTGAGAAATGCTCACTGCACACCTTTATGTTGTCTCCAGATGCATATGAATTAATTCAGGACTTTTGGGGAGAGTTTTGGGGTTGTTGGTGCTGCTGAACACTGAAAGAACAGCTTCTGAAAGGAATGATTTCCTTCCTCTGTGGTTGATTTAGTAGATTGTGATTGATTAGCGTTAACTAATCCTAGACACGATTTGGAGCCAGAGGCTGCACAACACGTCTGATGGGTCTCTCTTGTCTCTGTTAAAATGGGAGTAAAGCAGATTTTCCTTCACGCAAATTTCCAAGCAGTGAGGTCTCTGTGCAACCCAATGCACATGTTGTGTCTCGCTCTTCCCCCAACGGTTGCAGTGTCTGAGGTAGGTGCCAAGATTCTCATTGCAGGATGAACCCCATTCTTGCCATCACGTGCATATTAAGGCATAGCCCACGTGGGACGCCACGAGGCAGGCAGTTTGCACCCCAGAGGGAGGTAAGAAGGAGCAGTGTCTCAGAGACAGGTACCATAAGCTTGCCCTGGGAACCACGCTAGGGTGTAGAAGAAAAATTCAGTAAACTACTCAGCAATGGAGAGGGGAGGCAGAGGACAGAAAGGAAAGGTGAATATAGAAGGGAAATCTTGGGGTGCAGCAATGTGCGGTGGTTAACTCTGCCTGCACCCAGCGATGTTCTCTCCCCTGTGAGCAGGAGCACTCTGGGTGCATCTACACTGTCCATCTGGTAGCAGCAGATCCGTGTCTCACTGTATTGTACTTGGGTAGCACAAGATCTGCGTGTTTGGATCAGCCTCCAAAGCAGATCTCCACATTCTTGAAATGACATTCAGAGATGACAGAGGGGAAGAAGGATTTAAAAGCACACTTTTCATCCTTGCTTTAGTGTTCTTTGATAGAAATGCCAGGGGAGGGAGGCTTTTCATGTTGTTCTACCAAAACTAATTAAAAATAAGGATAAAATTTTGGAGATGGTGGTAATGAAATTAAGGGATTTGGTTGTTTCTACCTATAACAACCTTGTGGCTAGTAATCTGAACAGAAAAAATAATTTGTAAGGGAAGATAATTAAATTAAACAGGCAACCAAACTGGAGAAATAAGACTTTGGATGAAGAAGAGCAACTGGGGAAAAAGTAGAGGAGGTGGCAGGAAAAAGCAGCACGTCTCTTTACATTGTCAATCTCTCAGGGCAAGGTTGCTGCAGACATAATGAGTGTCCTAGTGAATTATCTCCCACTTTTATTGTCTGTTGCCACCATGGAAAGATGGGGAGGTGGGGAAACTAACTTTTTTTTTTTTTTTTGAATTTGGACAGACTTAAAGAAGTGGCATCAAATTTGAAGGGCACCCAATCAATCTGTTGTCCTAGCTGCATGAAATTGTATTTCCCTGCCACTTCATATCTTATTTGCAGCAGCTGGGCTGTAAGTCATTGGTGATAACATTCTTTATTATGCAGCCGTGTTTATGAACTGTGCCTGGAAAGAGATGATAGAAATATGCAGCAGTATGCAAAGGGGGGGATGCTGGGGGGAGGGGGAATAAATGCTAGTTGCTAGGGCAACCGTGGGGCTATTTTGGGCATCAAATTTTGCAGATGATGAAAAGCATTTTCATGTGATGGTTGGTCTCTCTGGGAAGAGCAGGGGAGAAAGGGCACACAATAAACCCCAAAGATAGTATTCAAGAAGGTAGTAATTTAATTTTTCATATATAAATACATATATAGTTTCATCTGCACTGAAAATGTATTAAAACCAAAGAGCTGGTACTTCCTAGTTAAGGGGAAGAAGAGGTGTTTTAAATAACTAAATAGGAAATGGCATGCTAGTAATTTGGGAAGCTTTCCTACATCACTTGGCACAGTCTAAATCTAGCTGGTGCTCTCAAAGTGCCACATGAGTCGTGCTGGTGTCTTAGTCACCCCTGCTTGCACCCACTTCATCTCACCATAGGCAACTAACAGCTCCTTTCGCCAAAGGCTGTCTCCATCTCTATCAGCAGCAGTTGGGTCAATTTGTCCGCAAGCCTTTCTTTCACAGGTTAAAAACCCCAAGTTATCAAAGACTGCTCTTGACTCTTGCAAGGATAAACTGATACCCGTGCAACCCATACCTGATACCTATGAAAAAAATGAGATTCATAAAAAATGGGAATTGCTTTTAGGTGGCTGCCCTCAGCTGGAGATCTCCAGCCTGGAGGATCTGACTTGCTCCACTATGTTGAGATGGGGGGCGGGGGGGGTTGCCCAGAGAAGCTGTGCATGTCTCCTCCCTGGAAGCGTTCAAGGCCAGGTTGGACGGGGCTTCGAGCAAAGTGGCCTAATGGAAGGTGTACTTGTCAATGACAGGAGGGCTGGACTAGATCTTTAAGGTCCTGCCAACCCAGACCATTCTGTGATTCTATACCAGAGAGAAGAGGCAGGTCACAGGAGGGAGTGAGAGGCTGAAATCAGCTGCATTTGCCCTAGCTGGGACCAGGGTGGGTCTTCCTGTGCTGGTGGGTCCTGGGTGGGAACGCAAAGGGCAGCCCCAGTTAGGGTTTTGCATCTTCACCTGTGGATCTCCCACACCAGCGGGAAGGGCAGGAGACAGGCGAGCAGGCAGAGGTGCCTGCACTCAGGGAAGGTGGAGCAGGGTAAGAGCTTGTTCTGATGTCTCAGCTTCTGACTTTCCTTAGCTTTACTCATGCTCTAGGCTAGCTTGTTGCAGTGATGCTTTTCTTAATTTGACTTTACTAGAATTGCTCCAAATGAGAACAAGCTTATGAGTGTTGTTTGCAGCCCCTGGATGATCGCTGTTGCTCGAGCCATTCTTAAAATCCTTGAGACTCTGAATATATTGGCACATTAAGCTGGTTAAAATGAACTGTGCATGTTTTCAGTGAGAAATCTATTTCAAATGCAATATAATGTGACTCTTATTGCTATAAAGTTGTGTTTTTAATTAAGTAGTTATCAGTGGCACCGAGATTCTTCTTGAATAATTAAATCAAGGTAGTTTAGTGAGTAATTGTAAAGCGAATTGCTGAGACCAGGCTGCTGTTGAGACAGTCTGGTTTGTTTCAGAAAATTAATCCAAGTGATGCGTGTTGCTAAGAAAGTAGTAGAACACTGTGCTGAGTAATGGGCATTTGTCTTGCTGTGCTTTGTGTCTCAGAGCTGCAGCTTTGTAATTCTGCCTTCCCTGCTTTCAGTTGTCTTCTCCAGAAACAAACGCTGATGATTTTCCACTTTGCATGTTCTCTTTCCCTAAATCTGTTGCCAGGGGTAGTTCAGTACAGAAGGCTGAAAAGGGACTGGGTGATAATTTAGTTATTAAACAGAATAAGCACAGACCTGATTTTACCAGTTCTTGTGTGCATGAAATGGGACTTTCTGGTCTGGATTTCCCAGTTTTTAGCCAAGGTAGAGCAGAGCCAGCCCCATCTCTTACATCCTGGCGCCTAATTCAGAGGTTTTGTTGCTTGTGTAGTTAGTCTGGTATTTAAGGTGTCTCACTTGTCATGTAGTAATTCTCTTGCAGTTAGATATTCTGAATATAAATTACTAATCGATATCTTTCATTGTATTGAACTTTGTTTGCCAGGAGTTCAAGGGGAAATTCTTTGCACAAACCCTGAATGTGTGTGGGTGCCTCCTGCTGCAGTTTGTCTGGACTGCCTACAAACTAGATGTGCATCCATGTGCACAGTGGAGGAAAATAAGTGCTTACCGTAGAAACAATATTTTTGACAGATTTGTTATTTCTGAAAGCCTGCTTCATGTTCTCTTAGTAGTTTTCCTTGCTCTCCTTGAGCAAGGAAACAAATATGTCCAACAAATATGAGCATTATACATTTTTTTTGAGGAAGCTACACTGATTCCAGAACCACTTGTAGATATTTTCAAAGGCAAAATGAAAAATTAAGTGTGGAGAGCCTGGCCACCCTCCTGACATTATCCTCAGGCATCAGCAATCACACAGTAATTTACCAGCTGATGTTTTCTTAGGGCATTTTATTCTGTAACCGCAAAGTTCATGAGGACTATCCATGAGGGATACCGATATCTTGTGAATTTACTTCTCCGAAGTGGGTTTTTTGTGTAGTGCCTCAATAATTTAGGTGTTCAACCTTATTGAGAACCATTCAAGTACTGCTGGAAATCCTTCCCGTTCATGCCTCTCCATTATGCTTCAGGAACCTTTATGCCTCAACGGGGCTGTTAGTTCATGCTTTATGTAAGGATGTAAAACTGTGGTTTTTAGCACCATACCGGCGGAGAACAGTTTACAGAGATCTTGTTGCAATAGCAGAGTCAATTCCCCATGCCTTTTCTAGAGCCTTCCTGCTGTCACCTTTGGTTTTTCCTCAAAGCTTCAAGGATTTTCTAGCAGACTTGGGACAGCTTTTTTGCAGCTCTGGGCTTTGCTCTCGAGTTTGCTGTTACCTGCTGGAGTCTTTGGACAAAACAGCTCTTTCTGTCTGTGTCTGCATTTCTCTGTTGACACCAACAGAGGCAATGGATGGGGGGGAGCCTCAGGGAGAGTAGAGGCTGCAGAGCATTCTTAACTTTTATCAACTGCTTAAGTTTTGATGAGCGTCAGATTTTAAAAGTTTGTAGAAAAATTGTCCCACTTCTTGCTACAGAAGGTGGCAGATACTTCAAATTTTTCTTTTTTTCTTTTGCTTTGGTTTGGTTGTTTTGTTTTTTTAAGAGAAAGTTTAGACAGGAAGAGAGGGATTTTTTTTTTTTTTTCTTTGAAGGCTTTTTCTACATGTTTTCAACCACATTATCCCTGTCACATGGGTTTGCTGTCTCTTGACATATATCCATATCAGTGCTGAGAAACTGGAAACCTTTGTTTCTTTTTTTTTTTGTCCTTCCTGCACTTGAGCAACCAGAAATGCTGAGCACAGAATTGAAGCTATCTTTCTCTGTGCTGTGAAGTTCAAATACAGCTGGAACAAACATGGATATAAAATTTGTCAATAACATAAATTTTTTTTTGCATTGTTGATGTTTTGTGTTGTTTTTTTGTTTTGTTTTGTTTTGTTTTTTTTTTAGGACATGGAAGCTTCTGTCTGTGAATTTAATACCAAAGACAATCAAGATCTTGGTGACCGACACAAGGTCAGTCTTTTAGCTTTGCTTAATCCCAAGCTAAATCATGCTTCTTAACATCGATTGAGTTGATGTTTTCCATTGTACAAAAGAAAGATGTTTACCCTGGTTGGCAAAAATTAGCTCATCTCAGCAATGATAAAGACTATGACAGAGGTAGCCAGCCTGGGCTAATGTTTTTGACACTGGTCCCAGATGTGAAACCCAGGCTCAGCTTTACTTGCAACTTAGTTCAGGATCCTACTCTGTTACAGGCTCTTCATGTAGGTGTTTGGTGCAGGATACGAAAGTAGATATAAACATCTTGGTTTGATGTTTGCATCTGAGAGTGTAAATCTTGCCTTTATGGTTGAAATTCTTCTGAGCTTCCCCAGACCTCCTTTGGTAATACGCATGTTCCTTTTTGTAAGGGAGTAAAAAAGTGGTATATGACACTCTGTGTGGTCTGTGGATTCTGTCTGGAGTAGGACAAGTATTTAAAACCAAACTCTGCTTGCAAATATTTCTTTTAATGTTCAGCTTTTACTTCTGTTTATACACATTTTAAACACATTGTACTTTACATATAAACACTTTTTACTTAAAGTTATAAACATTTTGGATGTGGAAAGAGACATTTTAATCCAAACAGTGAGAAAGGTGATGGCTTTGCCATCCAACATTTCAACATAACTTCTCTTTATTTATTTATTTTTACTTTGAATTGCCTTATTTATAACAAAAGGGTGTAAATGAGAATCAGAAAATGCATCTTCATGTGCCAGTTTCGGCCAGCAGATCAAGAGAGGTGATTCTGCCCTGGTGAGACCTCAGCTGGAGTACTGCATCCAGTTCTGGAGCCCCCAGAAGGATGTAGACATATTGGAGCATGTCCAGAGGAGGGCCACCAAAATGATCAGGGGAATGGAGCATCTCTCGTATGAAGACAGGCTGAGGGAGTTGGGGCTGTTCAGCTTGGAGAAGGCTCCAAGGCGACCTTATAGTCACCTTCCAGTACCTGAAAGGGGCCTGCATGAAGATGGGGGAAGGTCTGTTCAAAAGGGTTTGTAATGATAGGAGAAGGAGCAATGGTTTCAAGCTAGGAAAGGATAGATTTAGACTGGATATTAGAAAAAAATTCTATAATGTGAGGGTGATAGTCACTGGAATGGGCTGCCCAGTGAAGTGGTGGAAGCCCCATCCCTGGATTCAAGGTCAGGCTTGATGGGGCTCTGAGCATGTCCTTACTTGTGTAAGGAGGTTGGACCAGATGACCTCTAGAGGTCCCTTCCAGCCTAAACCAGTGTATGATTCTATCACCTCACTTCCAAATATAGTTTGCTGGTTTTAGTCAGAAAGTCCTTCAGCTGTTCTGCTAGTTTGTTTCTACACATGCATTTGCTTGACCAGCCTTTGATTAAAATAGGCTGCGTCCTAAGGTTTTCAGAGCATCGCGGAGGAGATTTTAGGGGTTTTAAGAAGTTTGTGTCCATGCATGTGTTTTCTTGATGTAGATATAAAATATGCAATATATATATTATTTAGATGTGCATTTTTCAATAACTAAAGTGGCAGTCTCAAATCTGTCAGCTCTCTGTCCTGGGCAGGTACTGTGTGGCTGCCCCTAAGCAGACACTTTTAATACTTGGTACCAAAGCCCACAGGAGTCTGTGGAAGTCTCCGTAAGATATTTTGGTTTGATGATAGATGAAGTAGAAAAAACAAACAATATCTGAAGGCTTTTCCTAAGCACTAGCAGCATAGGCAGAGCACCTGGTATTCCCTACAGCAGTGAGACGTTTCAAAAAGATAACATAGTGGACATCAGAAATCCTTACTGAAGGACTGTCCCAGAAGTACCAGGATTTCAGTTAAAAACAAAACCCACAAACCATTTTTGCTTGGAATCACTTATTCCAGTGACCACTCCACATGGAGCAGTCTCCGCTGGTTAGATGGTTACTCTGCCATTCATTGATCTTGCTATTGTGGATCGAGCCAAACACTTTTGTGTTTGTGGTTTGTGGTGCTGCAAGCAGGAAATGATGGTTAAATGGCTATTAGTGTAGCCTTTGTGTATGGAAAGAGCTGAGGGGAGTCGATGCTGCTGAAGGATAGTTTTCTTAAAGGCCTTGGAAAAAGAAGTTTTTAAATAAATGTCTTGTATCTGTCCCATGTGTATCAAATTTACTGTCTTTTATTGAGAAGGTTACTGTAGTGAGTGACCTTTTCACAGGCAGGTGCAGACCGAGTTGGTTTCTCCAAGTAGAAAAATAACATTATGCCTAAGAGAAGCTTTAGAGGATAAGAACTGCTTTAAGCCACACTTCTCCATCTCATCAGCATAAAGGAAACCTCAGTTCCTGGGAGTGAAGTTGGAGTGTGGCTGCTCTGGGAAGGGAGGAAATGCATTTAAGGCAGGACACAGCCCTGTAGACTATTGTCAAGCACCAGCTCAATCCCCTTGTGGATACTCAAACCTAATGGATATTGCAATGTGTGCTTGATTTTTACTAGGACAAAGATGCAAAGGGCTGGAAGGAGCCTCAAGTGTTGCTATAGCTCCCTTTGCTGCTCTGGTGATGGACCAGCTGCTCCTTGTCCTATAATTTCAGCTCTTAATGCCTTGTCCGGGTTCAAGGGGGCAGAAACTTTTGCCTTTTCATTTTGAGCCTGGCACAATGGCTGAGCTATTGGCCTCCTGTCAGGGTGAAGGAGGTAACCTTCTGATGGTGTCCTCATGAATAATTCTTTTGCTTGCCCACTTGATTTTGGGTTTCCCAAAATAACTGACACTTTTCACACTGAGAGCGAGCAATCTTGGGGAAAATAAAATACATTCAACAACCACACCACCTTGAGAGACCCCTGAATGAGTGGGTGATTCAAAAAAAACCAAACAACCCCAAGCACCCTAAAAACCCCACTCCCTTGCCCCCACAAAATAAACCCCAAAACAACAAACCAAAAAAAACCCCAAACAAGCAAAAACACAAAATGCGGAAGATGTTCTGTAGGAAATTTTGCGAGTTGATGGGCAAAACAACATAATCCTTCCATACTCCCATTTGCAGTGAATATCTGCCATGGTTTCTTCGTTGGGGATGTGACTGTCTTCTGTCTGTGAATTCACATTCATGGGAGCTGAAGTCCCTGGGAAGTTGGGGAGGGACAATATGGGTGATAGAGTGAGGCTTGATCTGCTGTGCCAGGATCTGTCCCACCTGCCTGAGCAGCCTTTCCTCTTCAGACAATTCAGAATTTCCTTTCCATGTGTGACTCCCCTCTTCAGATGTGCTGTACAATGTCTCTCCACTGGATACCCACTGAATGCCTAATTTTTAACCACTCTGTCTGTCAGATCCACAAAAGCTGTTACTGGAGGTGTTTGCATAAAAGAGCTCCTCTGTAGGTATCTGAGAGCAGCTGGCGATGCTCTAGATGATATCCAGCAGTGCTGATCGAGGCAGGATGCTTTAGTCTCCCTAGCTTAATGGCCATGTGCATTTTCTTAATGTACCCTCCCCCTCAATTGCCTCCTAAATTAGCATGCAGGATGTGTCCGGCCTTGGGAAGAAAAGAAGTTTGCAATGTCTTTGATTCAGACAAGGCAGGTTCTGATATTATTGAAAATAAAATGCAGATCTGACACAGAGAGACATGGGATGAGAATGTGGGCTCAGCCTTGGGCTCTGGCCAGGCTCATGCAATGCAGACTTGGCTTTGCCTCGTGCAACCTTATTTGGCACTGTGAGCCCAGCCTGCGTTCAGCCTTGCCTTTGCATGAGGTGAGGCATGCTCACCTCCTGTTTTTTCTTGTCTGCACTCTCCAAGATAACAGTCCTCAGAGGTAGTTTAACCATCTGGGCAGTGCTAGCATGGAACAAGGCTCCGTCAGACCTCACTGGTGGTGAAAAGGGAGTGTGCACTTGCTGACGTGCAGGCGGTTGTTAGAGCTGGACACAGCACAGTGGAGTTCAAAACACTGAACATTTGGATTGATTTGTGTTGGTGATAAACCCAGCAGTGTTCAATGGCCACTGTGTGCTAAAGGCTTTGAGGTGCCTGCTGTGAGATAGGGCCTGTTCTGCATGAATGAGGCTCCCTGAGAGACTTAGCCATGGCTAAGGTCCTTCATATCTGGGTTAAAGCAGACCAAGAGATGTGAGTTTGTCAGGTGACTGGTACCCCTTAGAGGGAGAGGCACTTGTATTGCTGTGAAGAGTCAGTCTGTGCTGCTCCAGTCTCCACCAGCCATCTTTGGTAGTTGGCATGTTTCTCAATTGTGTGGGTGTTTAAGGTGCTGGATGATTCCTCTATCAAACTTCTCTCCATGGTTAATGGCCATGCTATGGAAGTGTAGCACTTATGGCACAATGTTGTTCTTTCTTCTCAATGTCTTCCTTTTTCCTTCCATCCTTCCCCTCTCCTGCCCTTCAGTGCTTTTAAATATAAAATCAATTTGGCGTTAGGCTAAGGACAATCCATAACAAGCAAAAAATCACCAAGAGCAGAAATCACATAGGAGAGGGTGCATCAGGCAAGAGATCTGCTGTTGGCATCTGTGATGTACCACTCAGTCTCACTCTGTGGTCTGCCGTGCTTTCTTAAGAGGCTTGCCGGTAATGCACGTGCTTTGTGTTGAAGTCACAACGGCTCTTTAAGAATTCATGCTTGAAATCACAGGTATTTAGAGGTGTTTGTGTCCTCGGGAGCCGGGGTGCAGGGCAGGAGCTGTGTTTCACCGGGAGTGCAAGTGCACACACTTTAGCGCACCGTGTTTTCTTCCTTTGGTGGCAACCTCTGGCGTTACTGGAAACTTTAAGATGAGATGGGATAATGATAATAACGGTGGAAAAGTGCTGAAGGGTGATTTGCCTTAATGAGTGCAGACACAGAGGGAAGCAGGTACTGTTTTGCTGCCGTGCCTTGCTGAAAACTAACCACCTAACTAGATGTTAGCGTTTGTAGGGCTCATGGTGTGCTCAGACGTGCAAATAACTGATTCCGAAGTCGATACAATCAAAGCATAAAAGAAGATTGGATGTTAGAGGTTAAGTTGTTATAAATTAAAGCAGCTCCGTGGAGCTTATTGCAGTTGTTCTGGGGTTTTGCAGATGTAAGTGAGAGGAGTTGGCTCTGTTTTTCCAGCTGATGATTGGTTGGAAACCACCATTTTCTGGTATGTGAGTATAAGTGAGTGGGGCAACTTGGTCTTCATAACACAGACAATTTTCAGTTAGAGCCTTTCTATGTGTACTCTAGCCAGACAGACCTGTTGTCCTTTTACAAGCTGCAAATTACACAGGCAAATGTAATTACCCATTCTCTTTCTTATTAGTGTGCAGCTAGGAAGCTTCAAGCAATCCTCCCTTTCTTGGTATTTCAAAGCTTACTCGCAAGATGCATCCTTGATATTGAACACAATGAGATGTCCTTTTTTTTTTTAAAATTCAATTAAACATTTGCCTACTGTGACTCTTTATTCACTGCAAATTGTCTCTGTAAATAATCTTCATCAAAAGTCAGAACCAATCCCCATTAGTTGTTTAGATTAATTAATGAGTCCCCCTGGAGCCACCCAAATGAATTCAATTTAAACGTCAACAACTTGGCTATGGAGTTTCCCAGGTTGGCATTAAGACAATATTAAACCTGCAATAAGTCACATTTAAAATGTTAATTCAAAGAAGCTCTCCATTTAGAGCATTTAATTAAATCCTTAAATAAACTGCATGGGCTCAATACCAGATGGTTCTGCATTTTCATTGCAGCAGAGAGCCTTGAAGTCATTGAGGGAAGTAATATTGGAGGCATGGTGAAGATAACCAGGATATATAGTGTAATAAAATCTAATCTTGTTTCCAGCAGGGAGATTCAGTGTATGTACACAACCTAGGCTAAAATTGTAAGTTAATTACATTAACCCCAGTGTACTCTGGTATCTGAGCAGCCAGAGATGAAATTAGTCTTTTTCCTATCATAAGATTCTTTTCAACTTCACTATATTAATTTTTAGCCAAATACTTACTCATAAGGAAAATTGAAGTTAATGTAACCAAAGACAAAGTAATGCAGTCTTAATATTCTGAAGGGATTACGGAGGGCCGTGAAAATACACTTTGCAAATGTCACTCACTTTGAATGGATTTGTGGTGGGAAGGTGGGGGAAAAAGAATTATGGCTGTGATCCACATCATGCTGGGGTTTAATAAAAGTCGTGATTTAAGAAATTTGGGCCTTAGGAAAAAAAAAAAAGGGAAAAAAAAGATAAAGACCTCTGAAGGTCCAATTCCCTTGACAAGATAGGGTGAGTCACCTCCTCTGACAGATGGGAGAAGTATGAGATCTTTGAAATCAAGCTGAGGTTCTGGAAGATGATTTGGGTTAGGATACTTCATTCAAATATAGGGATGGGGGGGGTTGGTCCCTGTTGTGAGAAACATCCTTTTAACACTAGCATTTGCCTGGTAAAAGTTCTTGCAGTGAGTAAAGACAAAGACCCATTTTTCCCCATTAAAAAAAACAAAATTGCTTTTGGAAGATATGGTGGTGTTTTTTTGGTTTGGTTTTGTTTTGTTTTTTTGGGGCAGTTGTTTTGTTTTGTTGTTTTTTTCCTGTTTGCTTACTTCTTTCTTTAAAAGTTGCATGTGTCACCTCAATCCTTGGGTACAAGTATCCTGATGCCATTCGTTCAAAAGATGTTCTCCAGTTTGTCTTGAGGCTAAAAATCCAACGGTTTCCAAGTGCCTCGGCTGCCTCCTCTCTGAGTGTCTGATGCAGCTTCCTCAAGCAGCTTGCTGTCGCTGCGAGGAGCAGACCAAAGCACTGGGTCTCAACTCAAGAACTGCAAGTCACCAGGAGAAAATTTAGTTTGCTCCCTCCCTGTGAGCTCTAAAACAAGGATGTTATTAATGCAGTTCAGCGAATGGAATAACTTTCAATATTCAAGAAAGTGGAATTCAATTTCCAAAAGTATGGGTTTCCTTCTGTTGGGTAGTAGAACACATCAGGGAGGAGATATTGCTTTGCTGTCATGGCAGGGCAGGTCTGAACTGTTTGGGCTTTGCTGGGATGCCTCTGGGAGCTTGAGTAGAGGACCTGAGCCATGTCAGCAGTGCAAGTTTTGCATCTTTCACTGCACAAAGGAATGGAGTTGCGAAGGAGTCGTATGAACCTGCTTGTGCTACTTGCCCCGTGTTGGATTTGAAAGGACCTAAAGAGGTAGCTTTTCCTCCAAGATTCTTTAGAACTTGCTCTCTATCCTCTCCTCGTTCTGTCTCAGGGTGCTGGGGGTGACTTGGCCACTGTTGCCTTCCTGTTGTTATAGCTCTGAGTGATGCTGGTGGTGCCTGTGATCTGCACCCCCCAGGATGTGGTCACCCCTACAAAGTGGCTCCTTCCTGGGGGGCCCTGCAGTGAGCTCTTTGTGGTGCATTCTGGGGGATGGAAACATCAAAGCTTGTTACTTATCTCAAGCTCCTAAACTGCCCCAGACATGGAGGAACAGCTGTAAAACCCCTCTGGTGTGACTTCTTGTGGTTTGAGCTTCACCAGAGAAGCTAACTGCATTGAAATTAGCCATAAGAAATTATTTTATGTAACTAAAAGGTAGCAAGAAAACTCAAAACTTTCTCCTCCATCCCCACCTGTCGTCTCTTCCTGCCTCCAAGGAAACCAGAGCTGTTCGATGATGTGAAAACAGATGAGGGCTCGTGGATAATGCAACCCTGTGCTGCTTCTTGCAGACACCCGGCTCTGCAAGCCTTCAGGGAGCAGCAAGCCCTCATCTGCATCAGGTCACATCCAGCTCCCTTTGTGCAGGGTGCTCTGAGGAGGCTCAGAGGGTTGACTGGGGCAATTCGGGACTGAACTGGGTCAAATACCTCTAGTTACTGCTCATTTACCCATCTGGGTAGGAGTGACGAGATGAGCCTGCAGAACTTTCTGTTCCTCATTTGCTTAGAGAAGCCTCAACAGAAACACTCTGGAAATCCCCCAGATTTTGACCCATGTGAAAAAGTAACTCCAGTTTAAACAACCTCCGGACTGATAATTTCTGAATCAATAAAACTGAAAGTTTTGGATTGCAGCAATCTCTCCCCACTCTGTCCCTGTGCTGAGAATGGGGACCACCAGCACGTACTGCATCTGGAGTTTGCTTTTGAAGGGGTCCCCTGTGTGATTAGCTTTTCTCTGTGTGTGTCATTAACTGGGAGATGTTCTCCACTGAGGAAGATGTTAGAAAGCATTGGTGTATTTTACCTGTGATCCTCTCAGATTTATAGCTTGAGGGTTTTTTTGTTGTTTGGTTGGTTGGTTGTTTTTTTGTTGTTGGTTGTTTGTTTTTTTTTTTTATCTGAGGGTCACTGCTTGGTCACATGCATGCCCAAGAAGGTTTGAAACACTCAGATCACTAAGGGTCTGGCTGGTTTCTGCCCTACAGAATATCATCCTTGTGGGAAGCTCCTTACAGCCCAATGGATGGGAAACTTTAAAGGGATCTGATTGGGAGCATAGAGAAATACAGAAATTACACTATTTTTTAGGCCCTGCCAGCAGAGTAAGTTAAGCAAGCTCTGCTCCTGAAGCCGAAGATACTGCTTGTCTTCTCATGCTCATCGTGTCTTGGTCTTTTGAGACACAGCCTGGTTTTATTTATTGCTTAATGAGGAATCATTTAATAGCAATGTTTGGCAGTTCTCCACATATTAAAGACAAAACCTTGCTCATCTCTGCCTGGTGCCTCCAGCACTGGCATGCACTCTTTCCTTCTTGCTCTGTGTTGGGCTCCGCTGATTTGCTGCATGTTGCTTTATATCCTGTGGCTGGTTCTCTGCTGTCTGAGGCTTGATTAAGTTAGTTGATGCTATGGGGATATAAAACCAGTGAGGATAAAAAAATAACCCTGGAATGATGTTTCTGTTACCAACTAAGCTGTTTCCCTGGCAACCTGAAGTTCTTGTGATGTGACTGCTCTTGGATTGCCCTTTCCTGCCCTGAAATACCCCTTCCAAGCTGTTGAGACAGCAAATGCTGCTCAGAGGAAATGGGAATCACCACTGTTGGTGCAGACCTGGACTGGGAAGCAAGAAGACAAGTTACACTGGTGGAGCTGTTGGTGGATTTTATTACTATGATTTTTTCTGGGTTCAGCTCTGCACAATTTCCTCCCTGCCAGATCTGTCACTTTGAGCCTCCTCTCCTCCAGGTCTCTGCCTGTGAGTCTCTGCCATGGGATGCACGTGTGAATGTGTGGCAAAATGTTGTGCCAGCAAGTTGGAAGAGGTACCTCAAATGCCATTCATTGTGCTGGCTGAAGTCCTAAAGAGCTGGCAAGCTCTGCATTTCCTAACACCATTTTTAAGTGTCAAAGCTGCATAGAAGCTTATCCAGCAATGGAGTCTCAATGGCACGGCTCCGATTAACAAGCTATCGTGCTTTTAGCGACGCCTTTTACAGCTCAGCTTGACCTACATGTCAGCTGTCCTCTTCCCTCGCCACACGTGGCTGCAGCCGCAGCAAGCTGGGTGTCAACCACCGAGCCACCTCGGGCTTTGGGGAAGTTTTTGGAATTGCATCTAGCTGGTATTTACCTGCAATTTTCTCTGTTTGACTCTGGCAATTATGTTTGTCCTTTTCTCTGCTGATCTCTGCTTACCCTCCATTCTGCTCTCCCCTTGCTATGTGAAGTACTAGGTTAGATTATATTTAAAGCCGCTTTTATTTCTCCAGGGCTTGCTGGGCAAGGATTTTTGAGTGTCTTAATTCCACAGTACTTGGGGCAGGGGAGTGTTTGCTCGCTTCTTGGTGGCCAAAATAACTCCAGTTATTTACGTGTGTTCTTAGTCTCCCCAGTTATTGGTATTTAGGAGATTTTTTTTTTTTTTTAATTAGCTCATCCTGCAACAGGAGCAATCATGTGCACACAATTTAGTGCCCAAATTACCAAATGCAGAGGTCCCACATGAATGAACACCTAAAGCCACAGATATGCTTTGTCCTGCTCCCTGTCCTCCAAAGAGTATTTAGGATTAAAATGTGCTTTTAAACATAGCCGTGGCTCTGCCACCACGAGTGCACTGGGCGAAGGGTGGGGATGCACTGGCACAGTAAATTCAGTCACTAGGTAAATCCCTGTTTCTGCTGACCACCTGGCTCACCAGACACTGTATCTCAGTGGGAGTTCCCAGGTTTGCTCCTGGTTTTCCTTACTTCTTAAATAAAGCTCCCAGAAGTTGATGATTAAGGATTGCTATGGGATTGTAATAGCCACAAATCATTTCTTTCTCAGGTAGGTGAGCCTCAAAATCATTTTAAATGAAGTAAAAGATAGAGCAGATCTTGCTTGTTAAATATTCCACTGCCCCATGGTGCCTATGCTATTATTAGTAGGGAGGATTTTAGAAAGGGCTTTTCTGGCTCAATTCTTTTCTTGGAGAAGTCAAATCTCTGCTTGCCTTCAAGGGGAACAATAAGCTGCTATTGTGTCTAGCTGAAAATCCCACCCGTTGTGGGTGAAGTCAGGATGTCTTGCTGGTGTGTTGTGTCTGTTGCCTAAACAAAACGCATCCTGCAGTATTGATAGTAAATAAGTACTTTAGCAAAGACGTTTTTGTTGCTGTCTCTGTTTTGTTTTTTTCCCCTCCCTTCCCAGCTACATTCTTCTAAAAGGAAGTAGCATCAAAATGGTAGAGAGATTCAGATACAACTCATTTTTCCCCTGACTACATAACTGGAGTTGTGGCAAGGTGCAGTTTTGTTCATCCCATTCAAAAAGAGGTTCTACAGCTGATGGTGGCAGCGCTGTGGGGTTGGCCAAAGGCAAAGATAGAAGTGTGAAGAATAATTTATGTGGGGTTTGGAGGTGGTGTGGGATCACTCTATATTGTGCATTCTCAGTTTCAGATGAGGTGTAAACCCAAGGTTCTCCACACTTGTGGTCATTAAATGTCTTATGGCATTTTTCATAAGACCAGGGGATCTTAGTGAAATCCCAGCTCAATTAATTATATGCTGCTTCCCTAAAGTTCTTCCTTCAGTTGCAAGGAAATACAGCATTTTTTCCCTCTTTTCTTTGTTGTCAGTTAGAGTGCAGGCTTGTTAGCTGGTTTATTATCTGTTTCCTTTTTAAAGAGGCTCAGAGGTGGTTTTGTCAGTGCTCAATGAAGTTTACAGCAGAGTTTGTACACTGCAACATTGTGCTTAGAAAGACTTTCGGAGATCTGTGGATTAAAATTTCTGATTGCTGGGGTTTTTTTGTTTGATTGTTGGGTTTTTTTTGTTTGTTTTATTTTGTTTGCTTGTTTGTTTGATTTGTTTTGGTTTCCCCCCTTCTTAAAGAGGGCAAACTTAGCAAATACATCAAAGGTATCCACCACCAAGAACCTGAGTTCACCTGTGGCTGGAAAAGCAGTCAGGAACTCATCTGTAAGATGTGACTGACTTGTCAGCTTTCTTTTTGTCTGTCTGTGCTTGCATCTCCCCTTATCTGTGTGTGGCAGTGTGTAACACCTGGCTCTCAATCTCAAAGGGTTTTGCTCAGCATGGTGGGAATGAGGAATGGGGCCTGCAGCAGTGACAAATCCCTCCTGTTGTTGGCTAAAGGTTCCCATACAGCATTGCTGGGGCTCTCAAAAAAGTTGAGGCAGCAGTTTCACTAAAAAAATCATCACTTCTTTTTCATTCTTGAATTTGAAGGTAAAATTTGCAATTATTGCTATCACAGTTCTGTGATCAATGTAGGCTGCCCTGTCCTCAACACTGAGCAAATACAGTTCTTTGCTCTTTGAATGGGGAGCTGGAAGCACTGGAGACCTTCGTGTTGGGGCCAGCTGCTCATAAGGGATCTCATTCATTTAATGCTCCTGCCTTGGCAATGACGCCAGGCGAATGGTGAACCCCGTGCAGAGAATGCCACTTCTGTGCAGTGGCCTTCCCTCCAAACCACTCTTTAGACACAAGTCCCTGAAACACACGGATCCATGGCTATCTTTCCTTGTTGCCATTAAATGCTTGTGTGCTTGCACGTGCTTTTCCCAGGGGAAGTATTTTATTCTGGGTCTTTCTGCTGCATCTGTCACCATCTCCTCTCTCATCCTAAGCTTGCTGCTTTTTGCTTTGTGAGCCAAAATAGAAGTGAGGTTATTAGCTTCTTGAAAGGGAGAAAACATCTTGGAGTGCTTTTTTATGTGAACAATAAGTGCTCCTGCCCATAGGCATTAGTGCAAGTGGTGAACAAGGTAGTTAATTATATTGAAATCAATGCTATTGGCTTAGATTTAAAGCTCCATTCTATTCTCCTTGCATTGACTCTGTCCTTCCCATCACAGCTTGTGCCCTGACAGACCTTGTGCTGAAGGTGACTGCAGCTGGGCTGTCCTGCAAGCCACTGCTGCCGTGGAGGGTGGATTTGAGCTCTGGCCAGCCCAGGGAAGATGCACAGCTCCAAATGTGGATTTCAAATTGTACCTTTTGCCCCAGCCGTTCTCCCAAAGGCGGGGGAACAGGGATTTGAGACTATTTTAGCAATTAAGATGTTTCCTGGGGCCTATGACAGCCCTGGTACAAGCTGGGAGGCAATAGTGGGGCTGGTCCGCACCCCTGTGCAGTTGGGATCCCAGAACTGCCCCAGCTCATCCAAGTGATACTGGGAAGGGAAGGCTTCTTGACACATTTGTGGCATGTCAAGCACAGCTCAGTTCTGGTAGCTTCTCCCACCTTTGACTAATTGCTGACCTGACATCTTTCTGATAGTGACCTTGTTTCAGCTAGTAATTCAAATATCTTTCAGTGTCAGAAATAATAAGTGCCACAGTGAGATGAACAAGCAGAGCTTAAGTTGAGCACAGATTAATGGGGTTTTAATATTCCTAATTTAATCACTCCTTTCTGTCTGAATGTGTGCAACATGATGTAGCAGCTAATTATTTTTTTAACCATGATGAGGATCTTTCCTAATCATTTTTATATTTAACATGAATGAAAGGAGGGCAGTGATTAATGAGGGAATAAATCTTACGAAACAGAAGCAAGCACGTGATTGGTTAAAAATACAGCTGTCTGATTTATTTCCACCCCCCCCCCCCCACTTTCCCTGCACTGCAAATACTTAAACCAGCTGCACCTTCTCAGCTCAACAGTAAACTGTCTTCAGCCCTAAAGGAAGACCTGAAACTTTGCTTATCCCTCTGGTGATTCTGTTGGCATCTCTCTGTGTGATCGTCTTTGTGATGAATGCAGAATTCTTTTTCCCTTTTTAAAAAAAAAAGAAAAGAAAAAAAAATTGCCCCACTAGATACGCTAATGGTTGGATAGATGTCTTTTCAAATATTTGTTCCTGACAGGGTGTTTGGAATTGCAGATGAGAAGCAAACCAGCTCTCAGCATCTGTCTGTTGCTACTGTACATTTCCATTGTGTGAAGCAAAGACAAAGCCAAGCAATTCAAAGCTTAAGTGGATCCTCTTGAGATTTATTTTTTTTTTTTTTATCACCCCCCCCCCCCCCTCTTCTCTCCTTTTCTCCAGATTTGGCTGCTTCCTGCTTCGCTTCTCTCTGAAATCTGTTTTTTCCCTCCACCCTTCAACCCCCATGTGCTGCTTTTGGGAATCTGTCTTGTCCCTGCAATTCATCCTCAATTCCCTTTGTCAGCCCTTGCTAATTTTAGGGAGTTTGTTGAACTCTTAGGCTTTAGGATAGCTCAGGGTTGAAAGTTATGATGGACAGAAGTGTGATATGGGGCTTTTTCCCTGTGTAGAGGGCAGCTCGGTGGTTTGCCTCTAGTGTTGGGCAATCACATGGGTCCTCTGTGCATAGTCTGCTCTTGGGGTTTTGTTGTTCCAAGGTTGTGTGTGCACTGGCTGCTTTGGGAAGACTTATTTGAGCTGGGCACTGTGCACACTGTGGTGAAGCCCTCGCTGAGCCAGGCAGTGATGGCTTGCTGCAAATGGAGCCTTCTGATGAGGATCTGTCATTTGCTTATGGAAAGCTGGATCTGGGAACCCAACAGTGCCCCTCCATCAGCTACAGCCATGGATAATCTGTGGTATAATCCAGAAAAGATTTTGAGATTTTGCTGGGATATTTTGTTTTTTGGGGTTTTCTGGGGTGGGATTTATTCATGGAGAGTCTCTGTACCAATGCTCCATTCAGCTGTGGAGGTGATTTGACGGGTTTCTTGGCAGTGCAAGGTCATTTTGGATGTGTCCCTTCTCTCCAGCTAACAAGCAGAATTTTAATAACCGATCAAGATGAGTGGTGCCCGAGCAGTGCTGGCAGCTACCCTCTAACCTTGGTGTCTTCTGCAGATAGTAAAATTGATCTAATTGGCTAAAAAAGAAAGATAAGCTTAAATACAACTTCTCTTGCTTAACACCTTGTCATTCCTTGCTTGTTGAGTATAAAGAGCATCAAGCTCAGAGAATCAGCATTGCAGGCACCAGTGACACATACCAACAGCTTGATGGATGCTTGGAAGTTTGGGATCCCCTTATGCTGTGCTCTGTACAAACAGGCAGAGTCCTAAAGGGCTGTGGGCTAAAGCAGTAGGAGACACAGACAGAGGAATGGGAGAGTATAAGGAAATAAGAGAGTGCAGTGGACTGGTTCCTAAAATTAGGGGTTTTTTCTCTAGCAAGGCACTTAAATTTTGTTCTTGCAGATCAGATCTAGTTCTTGCTGCATAAACATTATTTAGTCAGAAGAAAAGTGGAGGGAAGATGGCTGTTTGCTGATCTAAAATAGGTAACGTGCATCAGGAGCAGATGTTAGCTGACAGAATCCTGTTTATGTGAGCCTGTGGCTAGTAGAGCTAGAGAGACTCAAATTGGGAGCAAAATTGTTTCCAAATAGCTTTTTTTCTCTATGACGTTTTTTTCATGAGGCTTCCTCAGCCACTTACTGCAGCATTGCAAATGGCAGAGGCGTAATTGCATTTGTCTTCCAAACTGCCTTTCCTTGAGGCCAAGCTCCACTTTGGCCTTGATTCGATTGTGTACTTTTAATCGCAAAAAAAAAAGCTGATGCATAAGCATTCATCACAAAATTACATCTTATATGGCCAACGTCCTCTTGTATAATTACAGGTTCCAGCTGAATGTCATTTCTTTTCTCTACACTTCCAGCTCTCTTACAGCATAGGCGTCTTGTACTCCTGAAGCTTCTCCGCATTCATGTAATAAATAAATAATCACACCTTTTCTGCTGTCAAAGCTGAAAGCGTGCACAGCTGTTTGCCACAAGATACACTGGGACTGCAAGGTACAACATTTCTTAATTAGACTGACCTGAGGTTGTTGGGTGTTGTATTTTGTTTTGTTTTGTTTTGTTTTCCTAAAGTAGCTTCATTAGCTCAGGAACTTAATTGCAAATGACTAGACAAGCTCTGTCTTGGTTACTGGGAAAGGTTAGAGTATTTCTCACTGGGGATTAGATCCCGGGAGACATTTTGCAGCTTGATTTTTGCAGGGAAGGTTTTAGGTGTGCTCAGAGCACCTTAGCGCTAGGCTCAGAATTAGCAAAATAATTAGGAGTTCAAAGCAGACAGGGGGGCTCGGTTGAAGCCCAGCCAACTTTTTTGATCTTACAAGCCACACTGAAAAATCTGCATGGGGATAGGAGAAACAGGACATGGAAAGGGAGCTCTGGCAGCAGAACTGGAGGGTGACAAGTTTCCATCGGATGGGAAGCAGCTAAACATCTGCCTGGGTGGTAGGGCCAGTGCCAGCAGACTTCCATTGTCTCTGCTGAGCAGAGGGGAGTTGCATTGTCCTGCAACCCTCATGCCAGCACAGCTCTCTGTACTAATGTGGTTCCAGACCAAGAGCTATGGCTGAGCTGCCTGGTGGCCAGAAGCCATGGTGGCCTCTGTCACTTGGTCTGTGTCACAGAATTAATCTATTGGTAACATCCCTGGTGTGATATCACTATTATTAGCATCATTAACACGGGACTTTTGCAGCCTCCAATGCATTTCAAGGTTGTCTTTCTCAACCTCATGAGCAAGTCATCTTGAAACAGGACTCTACAAGGAAAGGGAGAGCTTGACAGATCACTGTGAAAGGTTTTCATGTTCCGGTGTGGTGCAAGCAGGTGAGACATTTACCTGCTCTTAAGGGCTCCTGAAGGCCTAAAACTTTTGAAAGGGGGTTACTTTGTGTTGACCAATACATCCCATCCTTGTGTGCTCTGTACCTGCTACTGTTATAGCTGCGGTTCAAGTGGGTATTCTAGGTGATGCTTTTTCCTACTATACCTGGACAAAGGCAGTCTGCACCTCATACAAAGGCAGCAGCTGTGATGGGAGACTTCAGATCTCATTGCTCGTAAAAGTGTGTGGAGAATGATGTAGTGAATGCAGCGTGAGCACTAGCTTCCCTTGTGCTGCCCAGCTCTGTGTTTCTTTGCTTTGGCTGGGAGCAGAAGCCAGCCTCTCCTAGGGTCACCCTGTGGGACAGATGGTGCGGTGGCTGTTCCCACTGCTCCCTGCCCTTTGCAGAAGCTGCCAACAAGGTGCCTGCTGAGATGGAGGACTATCGATTAAGGCAGTTGTAGTGCAACCAAGCAACCAAACTCTTCATCGCCCTCTGCAAAACCGAACACAAACTGAAGGCAAGTTTTAATCTCTGTCACCCAGAGAGGTGCCTGTGCTACCTGTCCAAAGACAAGAGGATCCGTGACCCTGGTTTTTCCCCTCTCTTAGTCTTTTGGCCCTCTGGACTGTAAGAAGTCTTAGTAATTCATGTCCCTTATTAGTTGGTGCTGGGCAAAAGAGGGTTTTGCAATGCTCGTGTGACACCCGAGTTCTGCCGCACAACAAATACACTGGAAAGGCTTTGTTGTATCTAACCCACTTGGAGCGAGAGCATTCAGGTAAGGAAATGATGGGCTGCAGGGCTCAGCTGTGCAAGAGGAAAATAATTAGGGCATGTTTATCTCTGCTCAGCCCTACAGAGGTGAAAAGGAAGGGATGGGGAGACTGATTCAGAGGGAGCTTGGGGGGGGGGGTGGGCAGGAAGGAAAGGACCTCACATGGGAGGGAATTAAACCTCTCCAGAAGATTTGTATCACTGGGATAAATTCCCACTCCCTCCCTGTTCCTGCTCTAATGGAGGGTGATCTCTGCCTTGCTGGCTTTTCCTTTCAAGGTCTTGAGATCTGTTGTTTTTAAAAGGTTAATGCTCTGGAGCTGCTGAGGGAAGGATATGATCTTTGAAAAGTGCCAGGTGAAGAACTTCTAGATTTTTCTAGGATTTTCAGGTTTTCTAGCATAAAAGGGAAAAAAAAAACAAACACCCTTCAAAATATTAAATAAGCCTTAGTTCTTTGTTTGTTTGTTTTTCCCAATGTCTGACTCAGATGAGCCTCCTATTTCCACCTGAGTTTGATATTTTTCTTTAGACCTTCCCTCCTGGCTATCGAGAGCTGAGTGTGTGCACAGCGACAGCTGGTGTAAAACTCCGTTCCGGGGAGCTGTGGGTTTTTCTATCACTGTCCTGTCCCAGGATCAGGTGATGGTGGCTCCACCAGAGCAAAGAAGATTGAGCAATGCCACATAGAGCTCTAGATCTTCCTTCCCCTTTTTCTCCCTTCCCTAACCCAAAGAAGTACCTGGAGTTCGCAGCAGTTCTTGCAGACTTGCTCAAATCAAAATGCTTGGCACATCCTTTGCTTGCTCTGTACTGTTTGCTCTCAAGCTGCCTGTTCTTTCTAGGCTTCAGATGTGGCTTTCTTGATTTGCACAGGCACATATCAGAGCAAATATAGCCCTTGCCAGCCTGTGGGCCCGGTTCAGTGGCAGAACCCAGGAGATAGTATTTTCATCCTAGGCTTTGCCACAAATCTCCTGAAGCCTTGAAGAGTTTGTGGTTTCCCTCTCTCAGTTTGCCTTTACCTCTTAGGGCTTCATGTTCTCCTTGCCTTCCCAACACGTGCTGGAGCAGGAACCTCCTCTGGCACCTTATAATTCTGCTTTTTTACTGGTCCCTGTTTTTTCAGAGTGCTGTGGGAGGGACTCTGTGCAGGGTGAGCATGCTGGCTCCCCAGAGCAGGAAGAATGATGCTGGGTGGGCACTGGGCTGATGGGGGCATCACCTCTGCAGCTGCTGGTGATTGCTGGAGGCCAGGGGAAGGCCTGCACTGGGGGTTTGACAAACACAACGTGTGCTAGGAGCCTGTCCAACCAAGATGGGCTGTTCAGAGGCAGCCCTGGTTGAAAAGCTAGAAACTGATGCTGCAACTGTTGTGAGTTTGGAAATGTGGTTTCTCCAGTCCTTGGATAACAGTAACAAAGTGAAGAGGAAGATGGGATGGGATTTTTAGCTAAAAGAATTGTACCCTGGCTCTAGAGACTTTTGCTTTATCTTCTGCCTGGGAAATGCGGATTTCCACATACAGCACTGAGGTTCTGCTGCTTCCCCACCACCTCCTGTGCAATAAAAGCAGAACTGGGTGTCTCGTCATTTGCACAGCTCACCTTTATTTTTGGCCAAAAAGATAATCTGTTTAATCCTACCATATCCTCCATGAGACACAGCTTCCTACATCAGTTCTGTGCCCCTGAGGGTAAAGAATTATTCGAGGCATCAAGCCTGACCTGGATTTTGTGTGATGTGATCGCATCCAGAGCATGGAAATCCATGCGATCAAATGGCAAATCTCTGAGCCTTGGCAGATATGCCTCCTGCTCTGCAAAAGCATGTTGCCATGGCTACATCTCAGCGTGAGCATCTCTCTCCTTATCCCGATGCTGTTTCTTCTGCTAGGGTCGCTGCCTGCACTCAGAAGCACAGCCTGTCACGGGCAGTGTCGGGCTGGGGCTCAGCACAGAGGCAGTGGGGTAGCAGGTAGCAAAAAAGCTCCTTGTTTGAATTAGAGGTGGGGGGAATTGTTACCAATAACTCCTTGAATGGAGGAGCAAGAGCTTGAAACTCCTGTTAGAAATGCAGCCCCTATTTAGGATTTGGGAATGAAGGAAGCAAAAATCCAATGGGAGCTGGTGGCACTGAGAGGTGGGAGAGCTGAGCTCCAGCTCTGCCCTTCCTGACAGGCAGCTCTTTGAGCTGCTCTATGTGCTGCAGTCCCCTGCAGCGACAGTTACCTGCCACCTAAAGGTAGCTCATGATTTATGGATGAAAAATCACTGAAATCACATTTTAGGCTGAGTTCCTCTTGTTCTGAGAGTAACTCCTCTATCATGCAACACTAGTTGTGGTTTTGTGACACACACAAAAAAAAGGGTGATCTGTTTACAGGCTATAAAGCAGAAAGAGAGGAAAGCTCCTGAAGTAGTGATGTATGTTGGGGGGGATGTCACTACTGGGCTGCCTAAATTCCCTGAGTGAGCATGAAAGTCCTGAGTGAGGTGATGGGACCTATACTGTGTATGTCAGGGTTGAAAAGCGCAGGGTGATTCTTGGCTGAGAGTAACGAGACCCTCTCAGTGCTGGGCTGGGAGGAAGGTGTGGAGCTCCTACTGCTCTGCTGCAACTGGAAGCAAAACTCTGCATCCTTGCAGTTTATAGTGCCAAGGTGGTCTCTGTTTAGTTCCAGGGCTTCTATTTTTCCTGGACATCCTCACTGAACATGCATTAAGTTGCTTGGGGACATTGATTGGCAACAAGACAAACAGTTTGCTGGCCAAAGGAATTGTGATTAGAGGAAAAATTGGGTTATCACAGGCCAAACCCTACTAGCTGCATTTCAAACGGTCTCATGTAGGTAAGGTGTGCGGGATCGCTAGTGTAGATCCGGCTTAACACCACCTGGATCCTTCTGGCATATCTTCAGTGTGGTGAGCCCAGAGCTCATTGTCCGCAGTCAGTGGGGAAGGGAAGGCATTGCCAGAAGGTGAAACTTGTTAAACAGGATAAGCTGCCTGGTCCCGTGCCTCATCCGTGCTGGATGCCACTGGCTGCTTACGTTTTGCAAGACAACTGCTCGCAGTAGTGGGGAAAGCTGATGACTGGTGCCCTGTGCAGGCTGGTACCTACCAAGCCTCTAATGTGTTTCCTGCTGGTGCTGGGACTGCTCTGGACCAGGAATCTGTGGGCTCTAAGCAGCTGCTTTGTGCGTGAACACACCTTGGGAAGGTGTTTGTAACACTGGTCTATAGGGTCTGGATGTTGCTCCTCTCCCCTTTCTGCTTCACTCTCAGTAGGAGCTATGATTGAGGGTGCAGAGAAGATGCAGTGCTCACATCCCCTCTGCCAGCCTCTCCTGTACATTGGTGTGTGTAACTAGAGAGGTCTTTCAGGGGCTGGGGATGAAAGTTCCCCATCATCGAGGGCAAAAAATATACAGGAGAGAACTTAGAGAGGTTAGGAGGAATCTGTTTTCCCCCACTCCCCAGGTTTGTGGAGTTTCTCCCAAAGGGAGAATAAAAACGTGTATTTTTTTCCTCTTCTGGTTTTAATTGTGTATTCTAATATGAAACTGCAATATAGACACTTATTAAAGTAACCTTCTACTGCCAGAGTCACTGTGTTTGATAGAAACCCCAGAAAATCCCCTGAGCCGCAATGTGGGAATCCAATTCTTTTCAGTTGATGAGACTGTAAACACATTTCCTTGGATTTGCAAGAACCATAGCAAGAGTTTCAATCGTATGAATAAAGCAAAAGAATATCTGATAGGGAATATTCCTGCTTTGCATATTTAAAACTTGCAGCCTGATTCTTAGGCAGCATCTTTTCAAAGGAATGGACCATAAAGAGGCAAAGAAGCATTGTCCAGGGGATTTAGGCAAAGATCCTCCAAAATTAGCACAGTGGGGGTTATTTTCTCTGACAAATTTAAATTATCCAAGTTAGATACCTACATTTGGAACCTAGGGGCCTGCTGTGGCACATAGGATCTCTATAGGTACCTCTTGCTCCCATTTCAGTGCCCGGTGACCCTAGGGAGCTTAAAAATTCAGCCTCAAGGAGCATTGAGTTGGAGTGAATATCCTGCCACGTGAGTCTCTGTGCAATGTTAGGCCATTGTGGGTGACCTCAAAGATAACCGGGCCACTTGAGTTGAGATGAACCCCCAAATTCTAGTACTTCCCATTTCACTGAAACGGGGTATGTTTCCTTCCTGCACAAATTTGGTCTTGTCACTTCAGTGGGAAAAGGGAGCTATAAATATAATCTCCCTCAGTGTTTGCTGTATTGAACAACAAACCTGTAATACCAGATACCTGATACATTTTTTTTTTTTTATTCTTTAAAGACAATTGACAGCAGCTGAGTCTGAAAATCAATCCTGTTTTGGTAAAAAGGTTCTTACATTTCCAAGCTAATTTTCCTGTATCTTGTGTTTAAGTTTCTTTACCAGGTGGCTTACAGAGTCCCTATGTGGCTGGCTGGAAAAATGTGGCTTTTTACCCTTCCCTTCTCCATGCCCTTTGGATATGCTTTTTAAAAACTAAGCAATGCTTTTCCAGATTTTTAACAATTTTCTTGGTCAAAGCATCTTCCAGAAATGAAGTTTCTGTCTCAATTTTTAGAACTTTATGGAAACAAATATTAAGTCAGCTTTTAATTAATCTGCATATTGAAAACTAGATGCAATTTTCCAAACAGACCAAGTATTTCCCGTTTTAGTACTGTTGGTAAGTTTTGATAAGAGTTTTATATTTATTCTGTGAAAACAACAAGATGGAGGAGCAGAGAACAGCATGAGGAAGTCTTGCTGCTGCTGTGATAACTCCTTTCCAGATGAAGCCGGTCTTATATCTCAGTTTGGCACTAAAATGATGACTTCAAGGACTGTTGGTATCTTTTCGTAGCCCTTTGGTGTATAAACTCGTTAATGTGCAAGAAATTGCTCATATGCAAATAGGTGGGTGATAAGCAGCCAGCCGGCCCTGCATTGATCCCCTGGCATTTTGGCTTCTTCTCACTTCCACCAGCTCTACCCGTGCCACTTTTCTGGAATCTGCTTGATCGGAGCATCTTACAAAGCCTTAAATGGAAGATAGTAGCATTTCTGATCTCATTTTCCAGTATTTCAGCTGTGCCATAATCTATTTACCACACAATTTGTGTCACTTTGATAAGCGGCTGCTTCAAGACTGCATTTATTAAAATCAAGAGCAGGGAGAGCTTTCAAGTCTCTCAACTGTTGTAATAAATGTTTGAAATTAGTCATTACAGTGTTTGCCATGGTTCATATCATAGACTCTATCTAAATGACAAATGATCACAGCCTGGGCATGCACCTTTTTTTTTTTTTTGGTGGTGTGTTCACAGTGGGATGGAGATGACGTTGGGTGAGCCCAACCCAAACCAGCAGAAGTCAGAGCAGGGATAGGAAGGGAGGAGCAGAGAAGAGGGAAGGTTTCAGTGGGAAGCTTTATCAGAGTCTCAGGGCAATGGCTTTGAGCAGAGAAGTGCTGGCTCAGCTCTTACTTCCCTGCTTAAAAATGAAATCTGAAAAACAGCCAAAAGCCTAAAGAAATAGGTGCGTGCTTTTTGCATTGTGGAGCAATTGGTTGTTACCATGTCTGGATTATGTAGCTTGGTTCTTCCCCCGTCAAACAGCTCCAGTAGGGGAAATTCACCTTCTTGCTCTGCTACAGATGACTTCGTAATGTGTGCTTGCCTGGCCATGGGTTTGTGCTGATGTGATCTTGGTTTTTTTTTTGTTTTTGTTTTTAAATAAAAGAAATGCAAACCAAAAGTCAAACAAAAAACCACTTTGCTAAATATAGTTATGTGTACGTATATATTCACGCATATATACACACACAGACACCTATTAAACACATACAGCATAGAAAAGAGACAATTATTAAGACAAATATTCTGTCTCAATTCATTTTGTTCTTCATTTTCCCATCAGGAATGTAATAGCTAAATTTATAGTGTTGAGTCTGGGCTATAAATTCCATTATTTTCAGTGACTATATCAATTACATCCCTTGAAAGGGACCCCCAAGGCAAGGGGAGAAAATTGGAGACAAAATCTTCAGAAAGGAGGATGCAGGAGGTGAAGTGGTAAAGCATCCCCTCCATTTTTTTCTTTTTACTCATTACCAGTAACCAGCATCTTATCCCTCCATTGAAGTCCGTTCTAGTTTTGTGGTGATCCAGCTGGCACCCAGCACAGCACCCGGCGCTGCTGAGCTCACAAGTGTGTCACTGCAGAAATAACTGTGGTGCTACACACTGGTGCTGACTCCAAAGGGGAGCAGGGAATGGTCTTATCTGAATATAAATGGTATATATTTTGATGGGGGGAAAAATATATATATATTGAGGCAAGGAAAACTATGTGTTTGTTTTGAAAAGAAACTGAAATGAGTGAACTACTCCTTTCTTGTCCTTGAGCTGAAAAATGTTGTTTTGTTTTGTTTTTTTTTAAGGCTTTTTTTGTGCTGGGACAAGAGTGAAAATGGGAAAATAGGGTACCATAGAACAGTCTTTTGAGAAGTTCTTTCTCTGGCAATTTTTGTGACTTTTTCAAGGGTTTTACTATTTTTTCTTCTCTCTTAGAGCCAGTGATTGAGGAGCACTGGCCACAGGAGGCCAAGTCCTCTTAGCTGGAGTGGCCATAGCTGCTGAGAGCTCGTTGCTTACTGTGGGAGTGGGGTTTTTTGGTGCCTCTTGCCACATGGCAGAGCCAGGCTGTAAAAGGCAGATCAGATGTTAAGACAACACTAAAGCAGGAGACTCTTCTTGTTAATAGGAAGGAAAAGGGTCTCGTTCCAGGTGTGGAAGAGCTGGGTGCTGCTGCGCATTCAAAATGCTTTCAAACTTTGTCCTGCATTTGTGCCAAACTCTTAACTTCTTCATGCTTCTGAAAAAAGAAAAATCATTAATGGTTCCAAATGGCACAGGCTGCTGGGCTTTCCTGGACGGCACAGGAGGGCTGCGTAGGGTCCATCTGCCTAATTATTTCAGGGCCCTTCTGTGCTGGAGCTCTATTTATCTTCATGACCAACTAATGGTATTGCAGCATCGGCCCTTAGCTTGAATGGCTCTTCTGCTTCACCCAAAGATTGATACCCTCAGTACTTTTACTAGGGTTTCCTTCTGTCCTCAGCCTTTGCTTTAACTGTCTGTGTAACTTTAAACTGCTTTTGTTTCCCCTTGGAGGATGACTCTCCTGCTCCCCTCAGGCACCTTTGTAGCCCATGCCTCTTCTAGTTGAAGGTTGATGTTACTGTTTTGGACACAAGTGATGAGAGCTGCCCGACATCCCTACCTCCACTGGACATTCTATGCCTGATGTCTCCAGGCATTGGTCTTCTAAGTGATGACATTCCCAGCTAGCAGCAGAAATTCTTGCTTATCCCCCAGTGGTTCGTCTCTGTGTCTTGTCTTGACCCTGGGAGAGGGGAAGACAAGTGGCAGTAGGAGAGATTGTGTCCCTCGGAGATAGGGGTCTCAGGGAACAATATCACAGACTTGAGCTGGGAAAGGTGCAGCAAGTGAGGAGAAAGGACCTTCACCTGGGTGTGAGATGAGATCAAGGAGAACACTGCTTGCAACCACAGCCCATCAAATCTTGCCCAGAATTCTCTGGGTAGTAGGACTGGAGCTTGTCTCTTCTGCTTACAATCATAGAATCATTTCATTTGGAAAGGACCTTTAAGATCATTGAGCACAACCATTCACCTAACACTGACAAATCCACCACTAAGCCAGGACCCTCAGCACCACATCTACATGGCTTTTAAATACTTCCGGAGATAGTGACTCTACCACTTCCCTGAGAAGCCTGTTCCAGAGCTTGGCAACGCTTTTGGAGAAGAAATTTTTCCTAATGTTCCACCTAAATCTCCACTGGTTTAACTCGA
The DNA here is from genome assembly GCA_027560015.1 of Chloroceryle amazona. Taxonomy (NCBI): domain Eukaryota; kingdom Metazoa; phylum Chordata; class Aves; order Coraciiformes; family Cerylidae; genus Chloroceryle; species Chloroceryle amazona. The sequence continues at coordinate 29,175 of JANHFX010018762.1, read as the reverse complement.
GGCTGTCTCCTCTTTGCCTTTTCTCCCAAGTAATAAGTGATAGACCAATTCCCACCTGACTACAACCTCCTTTTGAGGTCTCCCCTGGGACTCCTTTTCTCCAGGCTAAACAACCTCTGTTCCCTCGGCTGCTTCTCACCATACTTGTGCTCTAGACCCTTCCCCAGCTATGTTGACATTCTCTGGACATGCTCCAGCCCCATAATGTCCTTCCTGGAGTGAGTGGCCCAAAACTGAACCCAGGATTCGAGGTGCAGCCTTACTAGTGCCAAATCCAGGGTGACAATCCCTGCTCTAGTTCTGCTGGCCACACCAGTGCTGATACAAGCCAGGATGATATTGACCATGGCCACCTGGGCACAGAGACAGCTCTGATCCCAGTCTTGAGCTCTCCTTGCTTGATCCCTGCTGCTTCCATCTCTCTACTGGCCTGGCATCTGCCCTGAGCCCCTCTATGCCTTTCCTTGGTGTGGGTTTGGTTTTCTTATGCTGTGGTCAATACACCAAAAACATCAAATAATCTGAGTTATTGGGTACCTCCATCAAGAATTTCCTTCCTTCCAGTGCTGTGCCCTTCAGCTTCTGTTGAGACTTTCACTCATGTCACGGCTTCTACTAAACCCTGTCTTCTCGAGCTTAGCTAATGACAAATGCTCTATGGAAATCTGGATGAAACCTGCTGCATCTCATTTACCTAGAAAATCTTTCAAGGCAAGACAGCAGGTTGTGCTTCTTAAAAAGAGATGGAGGGGTGCGGTATGTTGTCCTTGTGATAAATATTGGTCTTAATGAAGATTGCTGATGGGGACAGCATTGTGTACCGGAGTGCTTTGTTTCCTCCAGTATAAGATGGATGGTGGTATCCAGTATTTCCTCCATGTTTCTGTCTTACAGAATTGTCCACCCTGTCGTTCAGCCCCCCGCTCCTGAGCAGAAGCTGCCAATTTATGCCAATTGCAATTTCACACCTCCCCCTTCCTACTTTGAGTTGATCTTGTGATTTATTTTTTTTTATGTATTAGTTTATAATTAAAGGATATTGTATTGAGGCCATTAAGATATGACCTGCCTTGCCTCCATAAATACTACTTCTTTTTTTTATCTACTTACTGGCAAGGCTTTAAAAACATCCTCTTGGAAATTCATGCAGATGATATTTAGACATGCAGATATGCACTCCTGTTTTGCATGAATGTTTGACCTTGGGCAGAGCTGTTCAATGCAGGATGGATGTGTTGTGGCTGCATTTAATCATCTGAAGCAGAGATGAAGCCTTGAAAAACCACATAGACCCAATTCCCAATTCCCAGCCTCTGGATGGTAATGAACTTCTGAGAAATAGCTAATCAATAAATTGAACAAAAGACTCAGGCAGCTAAACCACTTTGTCAGGGCCTTAATTACAATTGCAGAAATAAATCGGGAGGGGGGTGGCGGTTTGGAGCCTTTGCCAGATAAAACTAACCCTTTAGTCTCATAAGCTAACCCTTTGCAAACTGAGCAGCTTGTGTTGGTGTGAATGCCATGTCTTTGTGTATGTGTTTGTGGGAATCTCTGTGTGGGCAAATGACCAAAAATAGGCTGCTGCCTCATGCTGTGGCATGACACTTTGGGCTGTCCCTGTCCTCTGAAGCTACTGGAGAAGCTGGAGTGAGATTGTGCTTAGCAGGCAAGAGATTTGGGATCTTTCCATGGGGAAGATATAAGGATGATCCAAAGCAGCAGGCCATGCCGGGGCAAGCTGGGCTATTTTACCTGGGGAGAAAGCTGAAGATTTAGGACCAGATGCAGTCAGCAGGATAAGAAAGGACATCTGAGGACAGATAGGAGAGAAGGGAGCCATGCCAGCAGCCCATCTTAGACTCATATCCCTCAGGCAGGTTTCCCAGTAGTCCCAGCCCTTGTCAGCAGCAGGAGTGATGGAGCCAGGGAAGCCGGCGTGGAGGCTGTCAGCTAAACCCTCAGAGGCTTGCTTGTTTTTGGCGCAATTATAGCAGCAGGCATTTCACGTGCATGTCTCCTGGCAGCACGTACTGGGAAACAAAGGGATATATCCTTGGGGATTGTCTTGTAGATGTAGTTTTGCCTTAAGAAATATTACAGAATAACAACGTGGCCAGGCTGATGTGAGCGTGCTGAGTCTGGATTCTGTGCAAGAGGGTTGGATGTGTGTGGCAGAGGCTAGGAGGACACATGGGGACAAGGAAAAACAAAGCTATTGAGGGGCTCTGGGCTTCTTGAGGGAGGTCCCTATGGTCCAGGCACCATGCTGCTGCCTCACTTGCCCTCTGGGGATCCAGAGATGTGGTACTGCCTTAAAGGAGTGTGTCCTTGGGTGCATGAAGTGTTTTAAATTGGACAGAACAGATCATTTCATGGGATGGATTTAAATGCTGAGTAAGGTGCAAGAGCTTGGTTATGTCCTGTGTGAGCTGCTCCTCACCCTTGCAGGGGAAGTTGGCTGGTATCCCCCTCCTCACTTTCTGCAACCGTTTGGCTTAGCAGAAAAGAGGTTTCTTAGTTTGCTTATTGGAAATCCCTGGTAAGGCAAGATGGTCTCTTTTGAATGACCACTCATCTCAGGTGGGTGGCTAGAGATGCTGTGATCCTCAGGGCTAAATGAAACCTGGCCACCACCTCCTAGAGGGCAACCACCAGCAGCAAGAGCTCAGTGAGTGCACCAGGCCCTTGAGATCCCATTTCTCTGTCGCAGGTGCTGTAGAGGTGAACAGCAGAAACCCAGACCCAGGCACAGTGGCTGAAGGGGTGTCTGGGGGGGACATAGTACTGAGACAGTGGCTGTGCCACATGGCAGCACTGCAACCCACATGTGTACGAGCCAAGGAGCAGCCGGGCCGAGGGATGGATGGCAGCAGGGTAGGCTACAGGTATCACACGATGCAGGTGCCCTCCACAGCAGGGTAAGGACAGTCTACTTTCTCACTGGTAGCACATCAGCTTGTGCTTACCTACAGCAGCGAGAAATCTCGTTGGGTATGAATATGCTTGAATTTGTTTTCTTATATATTTTGTTTTTTCCCCTTTCAGTTTTCACCTGCTGCCAGATAGGGAATCAAAACTCTTTCTGGAAGGGATGCAGAGACTCTGTTCAAATTTGAATTTGGATCTATATGGCTGGGAGAAACAGGAATTAATGAACTCTCTCCCCTCAAACCTTAACCCCAGAGTCTGCAAAAGAACAAACCCATGCGCCATAAACTCCGTAGCAGCTAGAGAACACCTCACATTGTCAAACTCCAAGGCCTTTTAGTGCTTTGCTGGTTCGGGGCCATGCCGGAGGAGCAGTTAGCACCTCTGCTTTCCTGCCAGCCTGGCTCCCCTTCCCTGCCTTTCTCGCGGAGCTGGGGAATTGCTCTGTAATGAGGCAGCAGCTGCTGCCGGTGCCATGAAACTGCTGGGAATAAGATAGCTTTCTGTGAGCTGCTCTGCCTTTATGCCCAGGTTCTTCTTGAAGCAGCAGATAAATCTCCACCTTGGCACAGCGGTAGTGCTCACCGAGCAGTCCCCGGGACATGAGTGAGCTGCTGCTGTCGGCACTGTGTTTACTGCACAGATAAAATATTTACAGCTCCATCTTTGGTGTGAGATGTGACTCTTCCAGTTCTCATGAAGGTCACTGGAAAGTCAGTAAAATTTATTTATGGTTTATAGCACTTTTGTGCCAGAAAGCAAGGTTACAGTATTATATACCTGCACGTGGCAGGCAGGGACGACTAGAGAGAGGCAGGAGAGGGAAAGCAGAGCAGCTCGGTGTACATCATTGGCTCGGTCCCCCAAACCTGTGTGTTATTTTTAATTAAATGATAAGCTCCAAATAGCAGAGCATGTGCAGGGCTCCTAACAGGCTGCATCCCCATGTCTCAGTAGTTGAGGTAATGAAACGTTTGCTGTGCTAAGGCTAATTCCTTCAGAGGGAGCTGGGGGGTCGTTTTCTGTTTATGGCTGCATGAGCACTGGTGTTTGTGTAGGGAAGTCATATTCTGCTGTGGAAAGAGCAGTCGTGCCTTGCCTGCCTCTTGCTTCTCGTTAATTGTGATATCTGTCAATAGCCTCGAATTAAGATTGTACTGTATGGTGCATGGTAGGAATATTTAGCATGAAGGTGACTTCTGCCTGAGAGAACTGGGAGCCCTTTGGACATGTAGGGACCTTTCCCAGCAGGGCTGGGAGCAGCTGGGAGAGTCTTGAGGTCTCTGGTGTCTTTGCAGCTTGCTGTGCTCAAGGTGGTCTGTGCTTAGCCCCTTCTGAAATGCCCTTTTTTCAGGCGTCTTGCTTCCCCCGGGGCTGGTCCTGCTCTGAAAAGATAGAAGCGGATGGACAGTTGTGACTCCTTCAGTATGGACCTGTATGTGTGGAGGGCAATGAGATACCCAAGTGGTTTTTGGGAAACCTGCTATTAGGTGTGATTTTCACGATCTCATTACAGTTACTGGGCAACACCCGCAAGATCTAACACCACTTTCAGACACTACACATTAGCCCACAGAAAATGAATTTAGGGTGTCTGTCTGCAGTGACAGAGAGGTCGGATGATCTTTGCACTCATTGCATTTCCATTTGGTGTCTCTGGTCCACCATAGATGGGCAGGGTGATTTCCCTGTGTGATTTCCCTTTCAAATAAACCAAGAGGGGCCAGCAACACTTGTCGTTGTCAAAAGCTACATGTGGGAAAAGGCATGCAGGGCATGCAGCTCCGGAACTCTCCTGAAACAGAGCAGCTCCCTGCTTTGGTTTTTGCAAAATGATTTGCATTTCAATGAACCATGATAAAAGTGCAGTATTTGGCACTTTTGATTCCTCTTCTCATAGGTTGTTTGAGATGTTGGCAGCAAGCAGAGGAGAATTCCTTGAATTGCAGGAGCAAACTCAGAGGTGGCTCAAATAGAGCAGGTGTTGTCCAGGTGAGTTTATAGGTCAGGGCAGAGCAGCTAATTAGAGCAACAGACACAAAATCTTGCTCTTTTTTAAGCTAAATATGCTGTGTTCTAACACAAAGCCTCCAAATGCTCCACTAATTCGGTTGCATGGAGGTGACTCCAGCCCAGAGAATTGTAGAATGTTTTGTGTTGGAAGGGACCTTAAAGATTCAAGTCTCTGTCATGGGCAGGGATGTCTCCCACTAGACCAGATTGCTAAAGCCCTGTCCAGCTTGGCCTTGGACACTTCCAGGGATGGAAGTGCCACCGCCTTTCTCCTTTGAGGACTATAAAATGTTTAATTTTGAACCACAGCTTTTCACTTAACAAGGGAAGGCTGGAAGTCACATAAATGAGAAATACAGTAAGAAGCTGGGAATTAAGTGCTGCCTGTTTCTATCAGCTCCTGGTCCTGTTTAAAGCCTGATAATAGAAAGGCTTCTCTGTGATCTTATTACTAAGAAGGTTTGAGTCTGAGCATGTCATAAAACCCAACCAGCTTGGCAGTTAATAACACCCATATGTACAGTAATGCGCTGTAGGAAAGTTAAGACCGGCCAGGAGTTCCCATTGGGACACGAGCATCTTACTGCAAATTCCCTCTGTCTGCTTTTTTCTGACCTCACCCTAAAGAATGATCTGTTTGAAACTGAAGGCGTCTGTCTGATCTGCTACCAGGGAAGGGAAATCTTGAGAACGTTTGACAAAGAACGCAGAGTTGAAATTAAATATCGTAATGATATAAAACAGTAAGCAGATCTGCTTGACAGCCTTGACAGCTATTTGTTATAGAAAACAGCGTTTATGATGTCAGTCCTATAAGGGAATGTGTTTGAATTAAAATAATTACAGCAGATAGTACAACAAAGACTCCCTGTAGTCAATCATCCTTCACAAATACACTGTACAAAATCTTCCCAATGAGTGAAGGAAGCGCGGGGACTAGAGCCTGGCAAATAAATACCAATAGGAAGCTCTGCTGCAAAGTCAAGCAGCTGCTTTTAGTCATGAAATTCCCTTCTCTTTTCAAACCTAGGTGAGACAAACGATGATTTATTCTTTTTATATACATATAGCTATATTTCCCATTTCAGAGAATCAAAACTCTTTCTGGAATGGATGCAGAGATACTTTCAGGTTTTGAGATATTTCTTGTGTTGCTTCTGTCCACACGTCCACTGATCTTGCCTAGATCCATATTGTTATAAAAAAAAAACCAAACCCAAACAACCTGCAAAATACCTTGTCCTTAGTATCTGCACTCTGTGTGCACCAGTGCGTTGTGGGCAGGTCTGGTAAGAACAAGCTGTCATGAAGGTTGGCTAACAGCTTCCTGTTTTGAGTACAAAATCTTGGGCTGCAGTTGTACGGACTCTAGTTCAACTCTTATCCAATGTATGGGTTTAGTTTAGCCTTGGGAAAATGGTTCAGCCACCTTTCAGGAGACTTGGAGGTGTGGAATCTTTGCTCTACCCATGGGCAACAAAAAATAAAGCAGACTACTGTGGTGTCCAGTGTCCCTGAAAAATTCCTGTCTGTTCACAGCCCACTGTAGAGCCCCAAGCCTCTTCAAGGGAGGGGTGGACCCTTCTGCTGGGGATGCGCCTTAACCTCCCTCAATAAAACCACTTGTAATTGTAGCTTTTTATAGTTTAAAAATAATGCGTTTTGTAAAGCTAACAGAAATACTAGCACTGAACAGCTGAAATCAGGGGACAGTTCGCCCTTGCCAAGCATGCTTGAGCTTTGCATTGTATTTTTAACTTGGCTTTGGAGTGCTCTGAGTATTCATGGGTGTGGACGTGCTCCCAAAAGTAATGTATCAGTGGCTTTTTTGCTGATAAATTGCATCTAGTTTTATTCAAGACCTGATATTGTTACCCTTCCGACTTTTGTTTAACGTTGCACGTAAATTACTTAGCAATGTGTATAAAATGAGGCAGGAGAGGAACTTTTTTTCCTGGAAATTTCAAGTGTTTTGCAGGTTTGCAGCACTGGCGTGTTTGTCAGCACTTTGGAGCTCTGGCATAAAAGCAATTACTAGCATTTCTTTCTCTCCTCCTTTCTTTTGTTCGCTCTTGGTCAGCCCTTCCCACCAGCATATTCATTGCAAATACGTGCTCTTGGCTGCCCAGCTGGTGTTTTCACAGGTGTGTGATGCTGGAGTGCAGAGTCCACTGAGAAAAAAACAGCAGAGTCCCAGTGAAAGGAGCAGAGATAACATCTCATTGTTTTCCTTCTGCATTCCACACCGTTCCCATTCTTCTCAAGAAATGCTGTCCCTACCTCTCTTGCCTCTGCCTGTCTCCTGCCACGTATTCTCTTTATAGCTTAATCCTGCTATGGAGGTTTGACAAATGAAGCAAGACACCCTCAAAAAAAAAAAAAAGAAAAAGAAAGAAATTGGTAGCCCTGTTTTCTCTGACTGCTTTGAAGTGAGAGGGCTTCAAATAGTGGCCTGGTGATCCTCTGTGGCTTCTGGATCCTATCACAGCCCCAGTGAAAATATGTTATATCCTGCCTTCCTCATCCTAGCAGCAACTAATGTGTCAAGATCAAAAGTGAGCCCCTCTTCTGCTCCTCGTGGCTGTGATTCATGACCTGGCACCATGCACCTGGCAGCAAACCCACCATCACCCAGATGAGCTGTCTCCATGTGTCACACCTCGGGGGCACCAGACCCACCGGCTGGAGAGCTTTATTGCAGTTCTTTAGCTTGTTGAGATCAGAATGAGCTTAGATGAGCCACTCCCAACTTCCCTGGTTTTGTGCAGTTTGGCATCACTTTATCTCAGTTGTATGCAGGGCTGCACGGGAATGTAGGAGAAGTCCTTCCATGTGTATGTTCGGAGTCCAAGGGACAGTCTGTCTTTGCCTGCTAAAGGGGCAGTTTGTGCCTTGCTGTCATGGTGGGTTGAATTCTTGAGCCTCAGCATCTTTCAGAGATTTCAGAGGCAATGAGTGTTATTTCTGGCCTCAGGCTAGGAGCAAACCTGGAAAAGTGATTCTGGAGGTCACTGCAGGCATCTCTGCATGCCCTGTGTCTGGAGGTGCTGGTCCCAGCAAAGCAGAGGGCTCCTGTCCTTACCTGCTCTGCCAGTAGCTTAAGAGCTTCCTGCAGCAGGGGTTGCATCAAGATCACCCAGGCCAGCAGTACATGCCTACAGTGTGAATTTGCCCATTTATATTATTCTTCTGGTCTCCACAGCATCCTGTGCAGTGTTTTCCAAAACTTAGTATGTGTCACAGGCTGAGGTATTCCGTTAATCCAAAGGAGGGGGCCTGTCCTTCTTTCAGCCCAGAATTTGCACAAGTGACACCTGCAACGAGGGAGTTTTGTTTAATCCCCTGGAATCTGTGGAGGTTGGAAATCTGCACGTCAACTCGGCTGTGCAGTACGCAGCAAACAGCTCAGTAACCGAGAAAGCTTTTCTGCCTGGCTTTACAGTTCCTGGCTCCAAACAGTTTCAGTGAAACCCTTGATGCTATTTGAACACTGGGTGGGTTGAGATTTTTTTTTTTCCTTGGTGCGTAGTTTAATTACAGTGAGGCTGTGCACTGACTCTCCATTAATAATACAGTGAATTTCAGCAGCAGATTAAATTTCTCTAAAGTAGTAAATTGCAGGGGAAAGTGGAGGAAAGTCATGGTCGAGGAAAATAAGTACATTATAGGTCCTTTATTAGATAGAAGCCCATGGCATCAGGCAGACGGGTTCTTACAAACACGCACATATGAGAAAAACAGGGACTGCATCAATCAGCTTATCAAAATCACTTAAAAGAAATAGGCTTCTGCTGAATGTGTGGAGTGCAATAAAACATCAGGGTAACGCTGGACGTATATTAACTGGCACAGAAAGATTATGACATGTCCATTACTGAGCTTCCTCTTCCTGCTGGCTGCAGAGAGGTCCGGATTCCTGCATAATATGCTCCTCAACCTTCCCCTTCCCCCCCAATTTATTTTATTACCCTTGTTATGAGCAGGCACACTATAAAATGACATTAGAGGCAGACTAGACACATGAGAGATGCTGAGTCTGCCCTGAACATCAAATGTACTTTATAAGGGCTATGTAAATAGTCTGCTAATCTAGTGCGATCTGAGAATGCCGAAGAAATGAAAAGTGGGTGAAAGCTGTGCGCAAGCACTTCTCTCCCGTGCGTCCCCCTCCTGCAGCACCTTCCTTTTCCAGCACCACTGTGCCTTCAAGGGGCCAGTCCTGCCGTGCCACTGGCTCTGGGTGCTGGGTTTGCCTTGGTCGGGCCCACAGTTAGTTCCTGAGTAAGTATTATCAGACGTGATGGCAACCTCTAGTGTGGGCAAGTGAAGATTTTCCTCGTGAGCCATGGGGTCCCAGTGCGTTAAAACTCGGCGATGTCGCGTGGTGCACAGAGCCAGGAAGGGGATGGAGGAGCAGCTCAAGCTCTTAGCTCTGTCTCATCACCCTGGTTTTACCTGGAGGTACCAGGGCTTCATGTGTGAATAATGCAGACTTTAAAAGACCACTTAGTAGCTTTAGCCATTTATGCAGATATTGAAATGGAAAACTGTTTGCCCCTCTGAGGCTGAATGGGCTCTGCCAATAAGGATATAGGGGGACAGCTCCAGAGGGCTTTGGACAGCAGACATGCACGTGCCAGACAGATGAGATACCAGAGGGGGTGTGTGTATACGCATGTATGTATGCGTGTATATATATATGGCACCAGAAGTCTGTTTTTAAAACTACTTTTTGGCCCCAGCAGCTATGCTTAAAATCAAATGAGAGATGAAGGAATTTTTCAACCCAAACCATAAGAGACCCCGAGGGGGTACACAGGATTATGGACACTTATAACTAATGCAAAATAAACAAGGCAAAATTATATGTAATTACTCCTAAAGTCATTTGCTTGTTTCAGTAATTGACCTGTGCATTCTTTAATCTTTAATGCTCCTTTAAAATTCAGCCTCAGGGACTCATAACATTTATTGACGTTTGTCATGGTTAAGGCTCTGGAGAAACTGGGCTTTATTAGAAGTCTTCAAAGAAATATCAATTTAGGGATAAGCAGCATTAATATTTTGTATACAACATCTGCTTAGAAAGTTTTACTAGATTTTTTTACATCTTATGAAAAGCAAGTGATGGTGAAAAAGGGCGGTGATGGGAGTGGCTCCCTGAAGAACCTGCTGCTGCTACTTCAATGAATTTTATTAATAAAAATATGAGGTTATGTTTTAAAAAAAAAAGAGTTCATGCGGCAGGCACTGACATATCTGTTCATAGTGGCAAGAGTTTTGCTCCATGCTGGGTGGAGAGGGCACCAACAGTGCAATCGAAAGAACCCTTCTCTCTGCCACAGACTTGCTGTGTGACCTTGTCATGCATAGCCAGCCTGTGCTCGCATTTTCCTCCTGCAGAAACGCTGTCTTCCTCTCCCTGACAGTAGGGGTGAAGTTCATAAACCAGCTTCAAATGCTGTGGATCTTCCAGCTCAGAGGCACTGCCAGTGTCTGAGTGCACAGCAGAGTTGGTGAGAGTTTTTTTGTTGCTGTTTTTTTCCACTCAAGTTTTTCTGTTGGAAAACTTTGTGCAAAAACCCAGCCAACTGAGGAGCACAAGTGATGTGCAGCCTGGCTGTTCGAATGGCTGTTACCCTCTTAGAAGCCTGTTCCACCATTCATAACCTGGAGAGGTTTATTAAAAGGTTGGACTAGATGATCCATGAGGTCCCTTCCAACCTGGGATTCTATGTTGGGAGAGACATTCCTTGGATATGAGAAGCTGGGAGGATAATGTATGTAGGTCTGAAACTTTGAGCCATTGCTCATTACCCAGGTACTGTCCTTCCCCAGGCATTGGAGACATACTTGTCAACTAATGGCTTAGGAGAAGCAGCCAATTCATCCCTAAGACCTTGTACAGTACTGCCCATGTGAGCTGGCACTCACTTTGGTGCCAGGTGCTCACATGGATCAATGGTGTGCCTGCAGCTCATCATAGTGTACTCTCTACGGGGAGAGTCCGAGTTGTACTAGAAAGTCTAGTGGTGAGAGGTATCTTCTATTTTCTCCTCACAGTGGGATCCAAGGTAACTTTAAGATGAAGAGGCGGGGGGCTTATAGCTGTGAGCCAGCGCTCATGGTCAGAACAGTGTTGGTTTCTATCTTGTTAGTTAACACATGTAACTATAGGAAGGTGAGAAGTCAGGGTGCTTCTGGGAGTCTTACTCAGATCAGTCTTTGTGAAGCATTGCTGTGTCAGCTTTGCTGGTCTGTGCAGCTGAACTGGCTCAGGTGAGACCTGTAAAACCTCTCTCTTGTCCCAGCAGCAAGACTGGGAGCCTTATTTCTATTGCAGGATGAAGTGTCTCATCAATGCTGGGCTGTTCAAGAGAAGAGTGAAGGGAAGGAGAGAGTGGCAGATGTGTAGTGTCTGGGTTTTACTGTAAGAGCAAATACTGCTTGCTGGAAGTTCCGTATTCAGAAAGAGATTCTTCTGAGCCTGTCCTTTCGCTCTCTTGGTCCTTGGTACTCTGCTAGAGAGGAAGTTGCACCACTTGTCTTCTTTTGACCTCCTCTTCTTTTTCCTGCAGTGCAAGGGATCTAGTCTGGAGATGAATTAGCAGTTTGCCAGGTTCTTAGCAGCAGCTGCCCTTTGCACTTCTTTGGCTGCACAAGGAAGACATGGGATCCTTTCCAAGCAGCCACTTGGACTGTTCCCCTTACAAGCATGTGCTGCCTTCTGCCTGGGGTTCACATGGATGCTCCTCAAAAGTCTGTGCTCTTGCAGTTGGTTGTATTCAGATGCCAGCTTTGTGGGTGCACTGATATTGCACCTTCTTAAGGCTTCCCCATTAGGCAAAGGCTCTTAAAAGCTATCTTTGTCATCCACTGTTGGGTTGAGCTTTTCTCCAGCTTTTGCACAAAAGACCATTTTCCCTTTTCCTTCCTAGGCCAAGTTGGGCTGCTCTCAGTATTTTGAGCTTGTCCATTTGCCTTCTCCTCTTCCTTGGTCCTTGGGTTTGTTCACTATTAAATCAGAGGAATTGCTGTTGGGCCAGTTGGGTGCCCCTCTTATACTGAAAATAGGGCTCGGCAAAGGGTGTTTCTGAGGAACTTGTCTTCTTTCTCTTTCAAGGGAAAAGAAACCAAGTACTTTCGTTAAAGAGATGAGTGCTCCAACAATTGGTCTATCTGTGGTGTTGTTAGAGTAATAGATTTGTGTTTAAACAGGGGCCAGATTGGGAACCCTTGTGACTGAGTAGTCATTTTCAGAAATATTCAGGTTGCTGCCAGCAAGGCTCCTCATGGGTATAAGGTTCAGGGACATCAGCACTGTTCTTAGGGAGCTTAAATGTGGTCTTTCTCTAGCTATCCACGCCTCTCCACCTTGTGTACCAGCAGATAAGCTGCTATCAGATGATGTTTTTTAAGTGAGGTGTTCTTTTTGGCTCTAATGGAGATGGCTTTCCCAGGCGCCTCAGCAATGCCATCGCTGCGCCAGAGCAAGGTTTCCAGCAGAGTGGCAGAGTTGAGCTGCCTCTCACATTAAACACCAGAGATTTCATTAAATGGCAGAGGAGGGAGCTTGTGTAGAGGGGAGGCTCACCCCAGAGACATTACAGATTGTCTCATGCTATTTAAGTGGGCTAAAATTAGAGGGAAAGAATCTGCAGCTAATTGGACTTGTGCATTAATCATAGTCTGCTGCTGGAGTACTTCACCCATTAGAATGTGTTAATTTGGTAATTACAAGGTGGGGGGGAGGTCTCTCTTTGTAATCCAAAGCCCTTCTTCATGCTTATTGCACATATCAGAAACAGGTACAGGGAGAGGTTGGAGGCAGGATTACAGTGAGGGGAGGGAGCTGCCTATTACCACCTCCTACCACACGTGAGCACACAGTCTTCCCAGCTCCAGACACCTATAATTAAACTAGGTTAGGTATTGGGAGCAGAAGGTCTTTCATTTTCAGTTAACAGGTAATTAATTGTATCTCAGTTTCTATTGTAACTTCACCCCCCTCTTTTGTTATGAGAAATAATACAAACATCCTGTGCTTGGGAAAGGAGGAGTTTCTCCTTGTGTTGGGGAGTTCATGGTGGACCCTGGAGAACTGCTCCTGTCCCTGTCCCCATTGCAGAAGGTCTCAATTTGCAGGCATTGATCCTGTAGCTGAGATGAAATAAGTAATTTCCTTCTCTATGCCATTCATTGCTGTAAATGGCTGTCTTGCTTCTGCCAGCCACCCTCCTGGCGGGTTTTGCTAGATTCAGAGGTGCTTCATAAACCAGGGCAGATGGGAAAATAGAGACGAGAATTAACAAGATGGGAAACCGGCAGAAAACTCAGGCTGAAAGTGTAAGAGATTAAATACTGAGACAGCCAGCACAAAGTATGGATTTTCAGAGGGGTGTAAAAGACTAATGAGTAAAAACACTGAGATGTATGTGCTCTAATGAGAAACAAATCAGGCTGGCGCCTGCAAAGCAACACTGCCTCCAGTGCCTTTATTTCAGCAGCAAGCTCCATTCCCAGCTCTCCCCGTAGAGATGCTCATTGAGGAAAAAGCCCCTTCACATGAGATCTGTTTTTTTTTTCCCCTCTCCTTGTGTATTTGCTGGTTTACCTGCGGGAGTCACAGCCTTTCAGGGTGGACAACAACCACACCGCCTTGAACGTGGGCAGGTTAATGTTTGCTGGAAGGACCCTGCCTCGCCGACAGAGCCAGGTACAAACCACTGCCCTTCCCAGTCTATTTCCTTGCAATTGCAGCTGCTCAGTAATCTTTGCAGAGGTCGCACCCGCTCGCTATGAGTGACTTCAGCCGTGATGTATTTGCGGGCAGTTCTGGCAGTCGCAGGCAGCCCTCGCAAACACTGACCTGAAATACTGACCTCCACAAACCACATCATTTTCCACTTGGGCACCTCCAGATTGGTTCTCTGGATCTGCAGGACCTGAAGGCTAGTTTTGACTCCATTGCAATAATTTGCTGGCTCATTAGCACAAACTCCTTAAAGGGGTATCTTTAATGGTAGTAAGTCTAAAAATCTGACTTATATCCTCCTCTGCTGTTTTATGTCCTTGCAAATTCTGCACCGTTAATCAGTGTATGCTCTCATCCCTCCATAGCCCCCCAAAAGATCAATAGTCTTGTGAGCAAAATAAAAAACCTGCCCTAAAATGGGTCCAAATGCTGCATCACAGCCAGATAAAAACCTCTCAGAATATATTTGATTTGTTAGTGAAGCAACTAATGGTAGAGGAACATGAAGGTGTGCTCAGCCTTCTTCTGAGGTCTGCCTGCTCTTTGTCTTTGGTGTCGCAGTATGGGACCACTGAAGAGCATCTTCTCTGGTTGTGTGAAATACTTCACGATAAACCAACAGCAGGTACCAAGGGCAGGAAGTGTATAATATATTTTGGAAGTGTACAATAGATTTTGATTTTTTAAACTTGTAGAGAGTCACAATAAACAATAATAAAAGCAAAGGTGGTGAAAATAGCCCAGTCTTTCTAAAAAAGCAATTTGCCTTTTCTGGAGCTCATTAAACTGACACTGGAAGGTAGAACTGTGAGAAAGATCCTTTTAGTACTATAAAGCTTGTAAGTGGGCTACAGACTGTACCCATTGGAATAAAGTGATTACCACCCCCGTTAAGTGGATAAAGACCATTCACTGACTTCTATTTTGGGATGAATAATGTGAAACCTTGTTCAACAAAATGGATGATTAAGGGATAATTTTGTTGGAACAAATTTATAACGCACAGTGACTAGGTGTGAAAGACGCTTCATCTGCGCAAGCCACTTTGCACATCCAGGCTGGGCTTCTGGACTTAATTAGCAATACCAGCATACATCCTGGTAGGAGTGGTAGGCCTTCAATTCGCTTGTTGGCAGGTGATAATCAAGTACTTTTAACTATGTGATGCTAGACTTGGTCTTTGCCAGGAGAAGTGACAGTCGGCTGTTTCAAAACTATTGTGTAAAAAGTTTCTTTCATGGTGACAGAATAAAATCACAGAATCACTATGGTTGGAAAATACCTTTAAGATCATTAAGTCCAACCATTATCTAACTCCACCTAGCTAATAAAACTAAAACTCAGCTGACTGCTAAGACTTAGTTTTGCTGAAGCTGACTTTCTACCTCCCTAGAAATAGAGCTATTTCCAAAAGTAGCTCCATTCATTTATTTATTCACTGCAACATTTTTTAATTTCTCAGAAGTCTTCAATTGTGACAATTTTTATATCAAAACAGAAAATTAAATTTTGGAATTCTGAATATTCATTTTGGGTGCCTTGTGCTTTGTCATGTATCTCCCATGTCTCCCTGTTTTATTTCATGACAGATCAAGCTGGCAGAAGTCTGTTGCAGATGACATTATTCTTTACAGCAGATAAAAAAATGTTTCGATCAGTATTTAGTAGGTACCATCACCTGAAAAGGTAATAAATAGAAATAAGCATTTCTGCTATTTTGGTAGATTAATCCCAGTCACCATAGACAAGCTAATGCATTATTATAAAACATAAGAGAATTAAATACGTCACATAGATGTTTTGGACTATTCTTGAACAGAAGACTTTACAAAATGCTGTCTTTTAATGGGAAAGTTATCAGTAATATTTTTTGGTGGTGGTTTTCCTTACGAAAACTCTCATTTTGCTTGTTCTGTAAGGCTGGAGTCAGGCTGTGATGCAGGCGAGCTTGTGGGGTACAGCAGAGCTGATCTCCACTGTCTGTCTCAGCAGCTGGTGGCTGCTGTGGAGTTGTCTGTTAGTGTTGGGTTGGGTTATGGAGTTTTGTTGATGTACCAGAACTGTTTATTTTTAGCAAAAAGGATGCCACAATCCCACGGATGAGGTTACGCTGTGGGTTGTACTCTGAACTGTTACAAACTCAGCTCTGTGGGCTTTAGCTTTGGTGTTTCCTGAGGTCAGTTCCTGACCCCAGCTTGGCTGGTTGGAGGCGCAGGAACCATGTGGGCCGTGCTCGCTGCTTCTGTCTTGAGCAAACAAATCTGTAATGCCTTGTGGCCGGGGGACTGTGCATCCAGCCTTCTACCTAACAGAGGTGGTGTGGTTGTATGGGCTGTTTGCTGTGATTTTACAGATAACCAGTGGCCCATGAACCATGGGTTAGGAAACTCTTCTGTCATATCTTGGACTTGGTCATATTGTACTAGCCCCATGTGAAGGTGGCATTTTTTCCATTGGCAACAAGTAGACAACTCCATCAGGGTGGGTGTTAGGAAAGCTGCATCCTTGACAGAGCTCTGTCATCACCCTCATCCTCATCATCACTTGCTCTTGCAGTTTGCCTTGGTGGCCCAGTCATTGCCCTGGTAGCCCAAGTCCTACTGCTCAGGGAGGGGATAGTCCACATGGATGAAATGGGATGGCAGCACTGGGGCAGATCTGATTGCACAGATATCCATCAGCTCGGCTTCTCACTCCAGCAGTGGAGACCCTGGATGACTCCAGCTCTTTCTATATTCCTCTTATTGCAAGACATCGGGGCTGGTTTTGAGACTCATTTCCTTTCCCCATGTGCCCTGGCACAGGCAAGGGGCAGGCAGTTAATATATTCGTGAGAAATATTTGGTGTTTTCAGTTGCTGTGATGTCAAAGATTTGACCTAATGCAAACGAAATGCCTTTTTTTCACATTGGTATCAGCAAATTCTCAGCACAGAGACTTAAAGTAAGTGTCCTGGGTTGAGCTTGCAGCAATACTAGGATTTTGGCTGCATTAAAAAAGAAAGCTCACCATGACACTAAGAAATAGTCATAACTGCTCATGAAGTGTTTTATGTGAGTGTTTAGGTTGAGCTTTATTTAAATTCCATATTAAAAAAAATGTTTTTCAGCACATTTTTGGTAAGGACACAGAGCTGAGCTGCCACATGTGGATGCAGGTGCATTTTGGTGTGCGTTTGGAAGCATTTTGGAGCAAGCTATTGCTACCTTTAGAGAAATGGCATTGGAAACCTATTGTGTTTTCAGCATTTTATGCAAACACATTGTCTTGCGTAGAACAGCACTCAGGGAGGATAAATCATCAGGAAGCCAGTGCATGGCTCTTACCTCTAATGCATCCTGATGCCAGGCAATTAGTCTGGGTCATTTGCATCTCTGAAAGCTTTTTCTGTGAGGCCATTGAGGTTTAGCTGGTGAGCTGTTTTTTTAGGTGCTTGGCTCTGGTTAATATACTCAAGAGACAACAGAAGGATCGCAGAATGGTTTGGGTTGGAAGGGACCTTTCAAGGTCACCTAGTCCAACTACCCCGCAGGGAGCAGGGACATCTGCAACTAGAGCAGGTTGCTCAGAGCCCCAGCCAACCTCACCTGGAGTGGTTCCAGGGATGGGGCACCGACCACCTCTCTGGGCAGCCTGGGCCGGGGTCTCACCACCCTCAAGGTAGAAAATGTCATCTTTGTCTCCAGTCTAAATCTCCCTCTTTTAGTTTAAAACCATCACCCCATGTCCTGTCACAACAGGCCCTGCTAAAAAGTCTGTCCCCATCTTTCTGACAGGCCCCTTTAAATATGGAAAGGCAGCAGTAAGTTCTTCCTGGAGCCTTCTCTTCTCCAGGCTGAACAACCCCAGTGTTCTCAGCCTGGCCTCCCAGCAGAGGGGTTCCAGCCCCCTGAGCATCTTCATAGTCCTCCTCTGGACCTGTTCCAACAGATTCATGTCTTGTGCTGAGGACTCCATATTTGGATGTGAAATTGGACTGGATTTGAAGCCTATTATGAAGGCTGTGGTCTGTAGTTTCTGGTGGTGGATTAGGTCCTTCCTACATAAGCATCATTTAGGGAGCAGGCAGATATTGGACTAGACCTTTGGCAATCGTGGAGCACAGGCCTGTGCTGGTTTACCCTACTTGGTCCATCTTCCCCATTTTTTGGATAGCTGAAATGAAGCAGAAAAACATCAGTGCTGCAGCAGGGAGTGCTGGTGCTGGAAACGTGCCGCCGAATCCCGGTTCTTCTTTCTTTCCTTTAATTGTGTCCTTCGAAAGCAGAGTCCTCTAGTGCTAAGAGAAGATGATGGCAAACTGCCTTGTTAACCTATTTTAAGTAAATCTGTATTGAGTTTCCTGCTGTGCCTAAGAGCTGGAAGTCCCAGGGGAATTTTATATTTTATTCCTGCACTAGCTTTCTCTGGACTTTAATTCCCCACTTCCTTTTTCTTCTACCCCGAAAGAAATGCAAATTTAATTTCACAGGAAATAAGGATATACTTGAATAAGACAGAATTTTTTTTTTTCTCCAATATCTCAGTGTCTCCCACTGGTTAGTAACTAATTTTGAGGGATCTAACATTTTGCCTTTCTTAAAACAAATTCTTTGCATACTGCAGCCTCCCACAGGCTCCTTTAGCACAGAAAGGCAAAGCATTTTAGCAGGGAAAAGAACTTTGTAGAGAAGAAAAGAGCAGTGTAGTCTACCTGTATGGTATTAGTAGGAGATGTGGGAAAAGATATTGCTGATTTTTATTAATAATTAATTTAATTTTCTATAGCCCTCTTATAAAAGTTCCTCAACAAATTTGCAGAGTGTATAATATATGTATCGCTGAATTGTAGCTATTTCTGGAGTATTTCATCTGTTCCACTGTAGACACGGGGATGGTGTTTAATAGTTCAGGTCAGTAAGTCTGTATGAAAGCCTCCATTAAAATAATACTCTTGAAATAATAATATTGGATATGGAGAATATTGTTAAAGGCTTTTTTGCTTTTCTTCTTCATTATGATTTCCTACTTTTTTTCTGTTGTCGTGTGACACGGGTTGCGGCAATACCCATTGGACCTGCGGGGAAAGTTGAGTGCATATCTAACTTGTTCTAAAGGGGACTTAGCATGAGAATGTAAAGAATGCATTATGGCCACGGTCTGCTAAAAAGTGTCCTTGTCCATATGGCCTTACCAAATAAAAGTATCCACATAGATCATTACAGGGGATTCTTATTACTTATCATCAACTTGTGCCATGAGCACCGGCAACATAATAACATTAATAACAAATAAATGTAGGAAAAAAACTTATGTGCTGTTCACTGGCCTCGATTTTATGTTTTATCTGAAATACCTGACTTGGAAGAACACAAGCTTCCTTGCCGTCACCCTGGCTCATGTTTGAGCTTGCTAATGCCCGGTTTGGGTGTCTGACTTGTGCTTTTGAGCGCAGCTTAGTCTGGCCCTGATCAGCCAAGCCCCAGGCTGCCACTCAGGCCCATCCCTACCCTCAGGCTTGTGTTTAATTGCTTTATTAATTCAGCACCTGAATTATCACCATGTCTTGTACACATGCTTTTTTACTTTTTTACCTTTTTCTCACTAAACCTTCAAACTGGCTTATCCCAGGCGATCTGGCAAAGCTCTCTCCCAGTGCTGTGGCTGGCAGAAGGGTCCAGGCAGCGAGGCACGGCTGGGAAATAAAGTCTAATACGCCAGAGCAGCAGCCCAGGGTGATGGGAGTGTGGCTAGGCAACAGCATGGGGAGCAGAGGAATGATCTCTCTTTGTCAGACAGCCGAGCTGTTAGAGGTTATGAGATTCTTTTATTGCACTAATTTGCAGTGCAATGTGCTGACATTCTCTCCCTGTTGCACAGAGAATATATAAATTATGCCTGCAGGACGATTAACTGTTTGTCCAGGCTAATTGTCAGTATTAAATCTTGCTCAGTCACAGTTTTAAAGCTTAATTTAAACTCTCTATCTTTAAGGAATCTGCACTCCCACTCCCCCTCCCACCACGGGGAAAAAAATAATAAAGATTTAATGGTTTAAGTCAGTTCCCTTTGTAAGAGCTAAAGTTATAATTGGGTGTGTGGATAGTGGAAGCATCTGCACATGATGAGCCTATGGAGTTTTCCTTTTGCTTTGGCCGATAATGTTCATTTCAAATCCCATTGTCTTTGCTACCCTGTATTAATTTCTGAATTATGTATTATTGTTCTGAGACCCTGGAGCCACAGCTATTCCCCACATCTATTACTGCATAAATCTTTGCTGTGTGCTTAAAACAGCAGTGATTCATCCTGAAAGATGGAGAGGAACACAAGTGCTAATGTAAAATCCCCCTCCCTGTGAAATGGGAAAAAATCAGATGTACAAGACCTTGTAAGGCAGATGGGGAGCAGAGGGCGGGAGGACCCAGCAGCTGAGAGCTGCAGCAACAGGCAGGAGAGATGGATGGAGCCCACCATGGGTTTCCACACTGCATCTTCACATGCTGCGGGTCATGAGCGTCTGCTGCAGCGGAGATGATCCTGGCTGTGCTGGTGATGCTCTGGGCTGGTTAAAGTGCTGCTCTCGTGGCCAAGCCTGCACTGAGAGGGACAGCTCTCTGCATGAAAACTGTCTTTGTGGTGTCACTGAAGATGAAGATCACTGGTCACACTGACATAGACTTTCTATTTTCAATTACTTGCGGTTTCTTCTGTTATTATTGTTAATTTGTTCCCCTGTAAAGAGAGACAGATGTATGCTGTTGGCCTATCTCCTAAAATTTGTATAACAGCACTGTGAAGTGTCTCTTTCTCATCTCTGCTTGTCCCTAGACTTGGTTTTCTGAGGCTCTTTGCCAGTAGCGTGGATTTAGCTGATGGTTGCCCTGTCCTTGTTGGGGCCAGAAGTTAGCTGTCAGTAACTCAAGCAAGCCTTGGTACCCTAATTAGCTGCTTGCAGTGCATTTCCAGCAAACAAAAGGGCAGCATCACACCTTGGCTTTAAAGTGTACCTAATCATGTTTTTCTGTGCCTTGGTTCAGCTTGCTATCTTTCACTTCATCCACCAAGGATGCAATAATGACCACACAGCTCTGGGACACCATCCCCCACTGGGGAGAGGTGGCTCAGAGTTACTCTGTCATGACAGGTGTCACCTTGGTACCTGGCTTGGTGAGCTGCATTGAGGATATGCTGTTCTGCCCTGACTTGTGCCGGGGTGAAGAACAATGCACCAGCAGATGTCAGAGAGATGTTATTTCATGCTGCGGTTCGCGTAGGACGCATCATGCCTTTGGAGAACTGAGGGGCTTAAGGCTTGAGCCCTTCTGGGCTTTACTTGACCTCTTGCAAGACTTTATCAGGACTTGGCTTTCTAGAGAAGTACAGGAGTGAAAGCACTCCCTGTGCTGTTGATCTATGCTGAAGGGTTTGTTAATGTGACACAGGCCAAAGCCAAGCTTGTTCTTGCTGGGTGAATGGGATCAAGCACTTTTTGACCTGGGGCAGGCTGTAATTGAAAAGAAGGGGTCTGTGGGTAGAAATGAGCCCAGTGACATAACCAGCCTGGTCCCTCTGCTCCTGCAAAATCACAGCAGTGACAACCAAGAGGACAAGGTACTTGTCCCTCTCAGTCTGTGCATTACAGCCTGCTTTTTATTTAGGAGACGTATTAGTAGCAGAGGATAAGGGTTGATCCAGTGATTAGTTTGGAGGTTGATGCCTCGCACAGCTCATCACCCAGTGTTGCGCTGTGTGATGGGGATGAGAGGAGGGAAGAACCAAGTGTGACACCTGCACCCCTCTCCTCCCAGGGCTGGAGTGAGGGAGCGGGTTTGGGGTGTCCCCTCAAGTGTGGTCTGGGGGTCCTTGGGGGCTTTCACTGGTAAAGGTGAGCAGGAGAAAGCAGACACCTGGGAGCCAAGGGGATGATCTTCCTTGCTAAATCCTGCTCCTTTTGACACCTTGTGGAGAAACAAAAGGGCTCGTGCTGTTCTCTTGCTCTATTGGAGCTCCCTTTAATAGTGACAGCTTTTCTCACTTCTTTTCTGAAATCTGCAAAATTAGGGTGAGGGAAAGGAGTGGGGAGGAGGAGAGTGCAGCTTGGTCTGGAAGAGAAATGCCTGAGAAAAAACAGAAGCCTACAGGTAGGAGAGGAGAAATTAGCAGACTTAGGTCTGCTAATTAGCATAAATTAGCAGAATTAGGTCTGGCAGGACCTGGGCTGGAGGATTTGTGGGTTTTGGCGGCTGGGATATTACTGTTGTTATCAATATTATTATTAATAACAATTTACTACATCTGTAACATTAGAGCAGCCATCTCAGGCCCCATTTGATTCCGTGGTGTGTACACATTTCCTGCTTCCAGATCTGACACCCCCATGTACAAATATTTAGATGCCCAAGGGATTATTTTGGGCAAACCACCTCTGTTACTCCAAATGGGAGGCAGGCACATGTTTTGCATGTGAATTTCAGTGGCCCCATTGTAAATTTTACTGTTTCTATTAAACCATCAGAATGGGAAGCCCCATACTGGGAGAGGCTCTGGGGTCTGAGTCTATGTAGCACAAATCTGCAGCTGCCAAGAGTAGGAACAAGGCTTCTCCTAAAGAGCAGATCTTGACAATAAGAGGTTTCTGCCTAATCCCAGCACCTAGTAGCTCAATTTATGCCCTCAAACAGATTATTCTTCTTATTTATCCCAGTAATCGTCACAGCAAATATTCCTGCTCTCCATCAGAAGTTTCTCATCCCTATTTTGTGACTCAGATTTTATGTCAGCCAGGTCTGACTGTTCAGGTGTAAAAATCTAAGATGGGGCAGCAGTAACGGCAGGGCATCGGTTTCGCCTGAAATCCCTGATTGCCTCTGCAGGTTTGTGTAACCAGAGAGGGTAAATACAGGGAAGGCAATCCCAGGCTCCTGCTGGTTTGTTATTTCAGGGACCTTTCCCATCAGCTCTTGAATCTGTCTTCCCTCTGATAGGAGAGAGGACAAGTTAGGGTACAGCTCTGGCTGTAATATATTTGTAAGCAGGCAGCAACGTGAAGTCCTTGAAACTGTGAAAACAACATAGGGGGGAAAAAAAAAATACCTCTCCTAGGAGAAGAACAAAGGCGAGGGGCTGAAATACCTGGGCTCCGCAGCCTGTGCTGGGGGAGAGCGCACAGGGGGAGGGCTGCTGGGGTTAGGCAGGGAAGATGCTGTTTTTAGCATATGCTCTGCATATTTTACTGCCAGAGAAGATGTGGTGATGATTTAATATGCAAAGGTAGATATGGCATTGATATGCATCCACACTGCATAACATGTGCATACATATTTCAAAGGTGGTACAAGAAAGTGCATCGCTGAAGGCAAACATTTATCAGGCTTGCGGTCAGACGTTTGAGACTTTCACAGCCTTAGGAGATCCTGCAGGAGGAGAAACAACATGTCTTGACTATCATTATTATTATTATTATTAGTGTTTTAAATACAAAATTGTCAAAATGCTGGAGAGCAGGAAGAACATTGAGAGCTTTAGACATGCTGAATGATGTGATGGAGAAGCAGCTGTGCGGGTAAACAAAGGCTGCAGAGGGCAACACGGCGAGATTGAGTGAGGTACCCAAAAGAGGAAATTATTCACCTACGGCCCGTGCTTTCCTCCTCTTAGTGAATTTGTGCTCAAGCCACAGTAAATGAGACAAGTCTGACTGAGAGCTTTGCAGCTGGGGTGGCTTTTGTGTTTAGTTTTGTTCTGGGAACAGAGCTCAGCTGCACAGGAAGAGGGAGGTTTGATGCACACAGATGCGACAAGTGAAGGGGGACACTGCCCTGCCACCCACCCTGCTCACCTGGTGCTGCCTGCCTCTCTTCCTCTGTTAGTTGCTTATATTTGCTCACTCCTGGGGGCCAAGCAGGCAGTGGGGACTGCTTGGGTGTCGGACCACCTGGGACCAACACCCACCAAATGCTGCACCAAGCTAAATACACAGCAGCACCTTCCTGCTGTAAGATCAAACCAAGACACACCTGGTTGCTAGGAGTGCATCGAATGTCTCACTGCAGTGTGCCCTGGGTGCTGCTGTTGTCCCATCTCCCTGCCTGGCACAGGTCCCAGGGCAGCAACGGGCACAGGCAGGGAGCCCTCAGGGCAGCAGGAGCATGGCGGTGGGGCACAGTGCAGGGTGCTGTGCAGATGAAAGCACAGAGAGTTTGTATTTGTTTTGCTTAGTGACAGCTCTAGATTTTAATGTTTGATCACAGCAGGCAGGGAGGTCCTGCAGGGATTTCAAAAGATGTGCTGTGCCCATGCACCGACATGCATTTTCTTTACGTTAAATGAGCGCATCTCGCCTGCCTCGCTGGAAAAAACTAGTTTGGGCTTAATGCAAATGTGTCTCAGTGTGAGCATGAGACACATATTGCTGCTGATAGGAATCTGTCTTGTTCTACTGCATTGCTAATGCCTGCAGACGCACTTGTGCTCCTCTGCTAGCCCGGGTGCGCAGGTTCCTGGGGTCCCCACTGTGGGATGCAGGTGACACCTGCCCTCTGCCAGACCAGGGCCCCTGCAAGCTGCTCTGCCAGTGCAGTGTGGTCCTGCCCGGCAGCCCCACCTGCTAGTCCCTTTTTGGGAGATTGTATGCTGGTTTAGCACCTTGCTGATCTGTCCTGCTCTGCCAGGCTCCTGTACCCCGTGCAGGTTTGCACTTGTCATTCCTGATGCCCCTAGGTCCTTTGGGAGTAGGAGTGGTGTGAGATGGAGTCACTGAGCTGTTCGTTGGGCACATCGGAGGTTTTGAAGCAGTGACGGGGTGGCTCAGCATGCCTGCCACAGCTGGCACAGTCCTTGGCGTGAGCCCTGTGCCCCCCCCTGTGCGGAGCAGCCCAGACCCCATGGGCATGGGCTCATCTACTGAAGCAAAACCGGCTTGGTTGCTTCTTGGGGTGTGTTTTACACTTTGCCTGTTGTGAATTCAGGGTTCTGCCTCCTCTCTGCATCTTCAAATTGCAGGAGGGGGACTGGGCAGGATTTGGTGGCGGTGGCCAGGGACAGCGGGTGCCACGGCGCTGGATGGTCCCTGGGGAGAAGAGTGCAGCCGGCAGCGGGGAGTGAAGAATAGCGAGGGCTCGTCCGTCGCTAATGACAGCGGGCAGCGCTCCCTCCTCAGTGGAAGCTTCTGTAACTCGATCGCTCTTTAATTATCTGGAATTATAGCGCTGCTCTCACCCTTTTTATGTTATGGTGGAAGAAATCAGGACATACATTAATTATCTAATCCGTATGTAAAGTGTCACATATAATTTTCCCAGAGCAAAAGGTTCTAGCTTTAAGACCTGCATCGTCTCTTAATAACCACGTGTGAGGGAAGAAAATAATATCCAGATATATGATTATTACAGTGGTCGTTGGCCACTGTTGCTCTTTTCCCTGCTTTTGGGGCAGACTCTCTGTTAGACAACCTTAACACAGGGACACTTGCAGGGTGACTTTTAAATATCCCCAGACCACAACCTGTGACCTGGCTGGGTTGCGGGCAGTTGAGAGCACAAAGCCCATGGTTATTGTTGTTTATTGCAGAAGTACAGTCTGAATCAGAAATATTGTTGGGTCTCTTAAGTGGTTTGTTGGTTGGTTTGTTGTTTTTTGTTTTTTTTTCTTGGCTGCATTTGAAAAAGAGGGGAAGACCCCACAGCTTCTCTTTGACTAAGACACATGGCAACTGAAGAAGTCGATTAAGAAAATCAGTATTGCATTTATTAGCCTCCATCTATGATGCATGGTGTTATGCTAATATGCATGAATTAATTACTGTTATTAATTCAATTGAATTAATTTGATATTACTGATGTGTGCAGCGAAGATTTGTTGAGAGTGAGCGAGAGCTGCTTTTAAAAGGTGGTGCAGACACGGGCTGGATTGATGTGAGTGGGAAGGGGGAGGATGGGCTCTGCAGCAGCCTCAGCACATCTGTTTGCACCACCTGATGCAGCGCATGAACTCAGAGACCTGTTTATCTGCCATCTCCCTCCCCTCCCTCTGTAGTCTGATCATGACTTCATCCTGTTCTGCAATTAGCAGTTCAAAACAGGAGACAATTCCCTTTGCCTGTCTTTGGGCCCCTTTGGGGTTTTGCTGGTAATTCTCCCCACCAGCTTGGTGCAGGGAGGCAGCGCATGTCTCCAGCTCTTCTGGAAGGCCTGTGGGGAGTGAGGACTAAAGTCTGATCACAAATATCGGCACCAGAAACCAGTTCCCAAGCACCACGCAGGGAAATATCGTGGGGACCCCAAGTGCACTCAGGACAGTGCAATGTGTAGTTTGTAAACTGGTGCCAGGCTGTGCAATATTTGCATAAATTAGGGGGGAAATTTAGCTCAGCTTGAGAAAGCTGCAGCTTGCAGGCGGCTTGTGAGCAGAAGTGAAACTCATTGTGTGAATTATTTGTTAAAGATGTGCTCTCAGATTGTGGCACAGAAGCCGCCTGCATTGCTGAAGAAAAGGGGCCTCAACAGATGATCAGAAAATAAAGCTCCAGATGCTGTTTCGGTTGTAAAGCCCAGATGGTGCCAGCAGCGATGGGACCTGGAGTGATGGGGGATGCCTGCAGAAGTCAGGGATGTGCTGGGGGCAGGAGGACCTATGGCCAGCACAGGTGATGGGTTAGAGCTGTGCACAAAGCCTCCCACAATGCCTGCTCTCTAAAGTGATGCTGTAAGCCATAAGACTAATTAATGAAAGGAAATTTTAAAATATCAAGCGCAGGTCCTGTGAACAGCCACCGGTGCCCAGTGCGGACCCCTGCAGGAGGAGGCAGGAGGGCAGAGCTGCTCATCCTTGAGCTGGCGGGACTGTGTCATGTTTCTAAAATGACTGTAATTGGTATTCCACAAGACAAACTACAAGACCTACAAAGGCCATCACTCCACCAGATCATTCAATCATGTTGAAGACCAAACTTGCAATTGCTCTTAATGGAAATGCAGAGTCTGGGAGTTTTTCCTTTAGGAAGGGAGAACCTGTAGTTTTCAGTGACCTCTTTTGGGTAGCAGAGTAGCAGCTAATTGCAGCTCATAGAGTTGACAGATGTCTCTGCTTCATGCAGCAAATTGGTCACATCTCTTGATAAATATGAGACCTTCTGCTGTTATATATGAGTCCCATGCTTTAGCTGTCCCCCTAATTCATTTCAGTTCTGTTTTCTGCTAGGATGGTGATATTTTACTGAAATTTCCCCCCCTCCCCCATGTGGAAGTGTTTTGCCGCCATTATTTACTGTATCTTCTTCCCTATTTTAGTCACCCATCAGCCACTGACAATCTATTGTGTCCTTTGCCTGTGGCTCAGGAAGGAGAGAGAGGGATTTCACCTCAGGGTGACTCGCTAAAGCAGAGAGCTGCTCCCTCTCTCTTCTTGTTGCCCTTCCTGGGGCTTTGGGGTCACCTCAGACCAGGGCAGCCTTTTCCTCCACTCGTAGCCCATGCCTGGTCACACTCCTGTCCGTGAAGCTTCCTCCACTTGAGGTTCAGTTGCTGCTGGTGACCCCTTTCCCATTCCTGCACCCTTTACCAGGCCTTTTGCCCAGCTTTGGTCTGCTTTGGGGAGATGTAGTGTCACATCTCTTCAGCATGGCTCATTTTCCTCCCCCTCTCCCTGCAGAGAAGCCTGGGCCAATGAACGGAAGACGATATCTCCAGTGCTGCTCCGTGGAAAACTTTGTGTCAGAGCTGTGGTCTCTGATTTATCGCAACCTGCTTGAGCTGTCCCTGGGCCACTGTTTCTTTATCCGTTATATCTGAGATGGGTGCTTGCCCCGTCCACCATACACAGATTTTCCTTGCCCAGTACAACCCTGCCAGAGGGGCAAAGCAGTCTTGCAGGTGGCACTTGTCTCTTGTTACTCTGCTGAGGGCTTTTTTTTTTTTAAAAAACCCTTCTTTATTATTATTTCAAATAGAAAAATCTGAAATAAATAGTAGGCAGCAGCAGGACTGCAAGCTGAGATAGAGCAGAGCTCCGTGTCTCCTTGTCCTCCAAAGATGCTCCTCATGCCTCAGGAGGGGCACTGCCGAGATGCTCTTGTCCAACCTTCTCTTAAAAACCTTCAAAGCAGCGAGTCCCACAGCTCCCTACGCAGCTGGTTCTGGGACTTAACCAGAGCCACCAGACAGAAAGGAGTTTCCTTTACATGTACGTGTGTGTGCACATGAAGATGTATTAATTATACATTTAATAAATGTATTTATTATTCATATAGAGATATTAAAGTATTTGATGTTTATTAATTATACAGTGAATATGTGCAGGTGAAATGACACTAAGTGTATATATATACTTAATATATAGGTCAAAATCTGTAGTGCGTATATATTTTTATTCCTTTAAGTCCTTCCTGCAAACTAAGCTGATGGCTTTGGGATGCCCCTAAGGACATGGAAAACAATTGCCTGCTAGCTTCATGCAGCCCTGATTATACCATCCCTTCTCAGCCTTTTGCAGACCAAAACCTATCTCCTTCAGCCTTTCTCTGCAGCTGGGTCATGTTTGCTACAGCTCTTGCTTGTCCACCCAAGGGTGGGCCCTGTCCCTGTGGGGCACTGGTTGCACCAGCTGTCCTCAGCCAGCTGCTTTCTGTTGGTAGCTTTGCATCAAGCAGCTCAAGGAGGATGTTGTCTCCACTGGGGGACATTAGGGACATCACCGCCCTATGCCAAATGAGCTGTGATGAGGACCCAAGGCAGCCCCCACACAGCCCTGGACATGGAAGATGCTCTTGAGCAGGAAGCAGCTCTCGGACCTACCTTGGTGGTTTCTACATGGGTCAGGAGCTATGACCTAAACCAAGCCCAGACATAAGAATAACAAACGTGGGTTTTTCCCGTTCTTTCTTTTTTTTCCTGTTTTGTTGTTGTTTTTGTTTATTTATTTATTAGGGTGAGTGTCTTTTGGTAGCAGAAAAAAAGCAAGGGGTTGAGGCACATAGGCTGCTCATCCACTCTGAAGTATTTTACTCTAGGGATCCAGTTTCTCTCCAACAGGGGGGCTTCAGGAACAGCTTTTACCATAAGGGCTGGCTCCATATCCACAGCCCTCCACAGCTACTGCAGCACCACTGTGCCTCTGAACCAGGGAGCTCAGCACCACGTACACCCAGCCCTCAGAGGGTCCAAGCAGGAATGTAGGGCAGTTTTAGCTGTGCCCCCTCCAAAATAACTGCAGAGCAGCTCAGCACCCTGCATTGCAGGGAGACATATCATATACTCACTCCTGGATGTATTCCTGCCCCTGCCCTCCTTGAAGAGCTGCAGGACAAGGTATAAACAAGGCCCCCAATATCTCATGGTAATTAATAGTGGAGTTCACTGGGTTTTTTCCTCTCTTTTTTTTTTTTTTTTTTTTTTCCTCTTTGTTCTTCTTCTTTGTGTCCCTTAGGAGACTTTGAAGATTCTCCTCTTTTTCACCTGTGTTTGTTCTGTCCGTTTGTGGGGCTAGGGGGGCTTTGCGGG
>JANHFX010018761.1:0-18503 GCA_027560015.1 Chloroceryle amazona | reverse complement strand
CCCCCCCCACCCCCACCCCCGTCCCCACTCCCACCCCCCACTGGGCTGCCCAGTCAGCGTGCAAGCGCTGACAGAAATGTATTCACACGCTCGAAACCCGGCGCTTCCTTCCCCGCAGCGTGGCCCTGAGTGCAGGATGTAATTGGCAGTTTCTTTGATGAAATTCACTTTTACTGCTTTCAAGTTAGCCACAGTCCTCAGCCTACCTGGGTTTTCTCTCATGTCTGCAGTATTCAGAATTATTTGCTGAATCTGCTCTGAGTGACACCAGCAGCACAGACGGAGGCTTGTGAAATCCAGTCTGGCTTTAGATGGGAGCGGGCAGGCAGCTGGCTGCACTGGGTGTTTCGGTTCCAGGACTGGAGTCCAACTCCTACGTTGTAAGCAAAAGCTGAGAACACACCAGGCTGGAAGCAGTGTACCCTGAGGAAGCACCCAGGACGTACAGACTCTCCCAAGTCCTGCTGGCACCAGACCTCTGCTGCTCAGCACCACTCTCCAAAGAGCAGAAGCCCCACACAAAGCGGGCACCTTCGCACAACGAAGAGACGATGCGCGTCCTCGATGTGCGTACGCCCTGATGTGTGTACACTCTGGATGTTCGTGCCCTAGATGTTCACACCCTGGATGTGCCTGCCCTGGATGCTCATGCCCTCGATTTTGCGTCAGGCCAGCTGGCAGCCAGGATCGGTTTGCAGAGCGTGGATCTGATGGCAGGCCTGGCAGTGGTCCGGGGGATGGCCCAGCAGTGGCCCCAGGGGCAGTGGGGCTGGTCGTTCCATGGCAGAGTTACTGAGAAGGGGCCAGCACTGTGCCTGTGACACCAAGGTCCCTCTGGTCCCCCCAGGTCCCCTCTGGTTCCCTGAGTCTTGCAGAAGATCGCTCACAGCTCAGAAGATTTCTGGACCAGTTGCTTGTTCTTCGCCTTGGTGCTGAGGGAGATGAGGAGTCACCATCTCCCCTTTTGTGGCCCCTTAAACTTTCTACACCCTTGAAGTGATTATCTGCCAGCCCTCTCCCTGGATCTTGAGATAGGCTGAAGCAGTTGTCAATGCCCCGGCTTCATTGCTGAGCTTTCGTAAACATTTTCAGGCAAGACTCAACACCTCTGGTGGCACTAATCGCTGGGAGGGAATGGGTTATACTGGCAAAGGATCTTGTTCTCTGTGCTGGCCCAGAGGTGCAAACCTTGAACGGGACAAAGGACAGAGGAGCTCCGGGAGATAAACCCCATCCTAGCAAGGTTTTGAAACAAAACTGTTCTTTCAAAACAAGGGCAGTAACTGATGAAGTGTGGGGACAAAGATAATGTCCCTGCCTAGAGTTAAAGCCACATTTCTTTCACCCTGTTCAGGAAAGCTGAACAGGGGGGTCAGGGCTGACTTCTGAGCTGTTTTAAGCATCTGAGGTTAAAGGGTGCCTAGAACCACTGCGCAAGCAGTGAATGTCTTATTTAAAGGCCATTTGGTTGCTAGAATTTCTAGGGCCCAAAATGCTATTGAATTATTTTAAAAGCCTTTGCCATGCTAATGGATCAAGAGCATTCCTGGACGTAAGCAGGAGGAGCACGTACCCTTCTGGGGGTGCAGGATGGTCCCCTACATTTTTAGACCCATCTCTTTTTCTTGTGGGATCACAGCGTGGCGGTTCAAGGCGCAGGGTGAGCTACACCAGCCTGGGTTGTCTCAGCAACAGTTGCTTCAATAAGTCTCTTGTTATGTGCTGTAAATGTTTAATGGGAAGCTTATCTCTCTTACCTCTACAGATGGCTCAGGTTATTGAGCTTGTGAACAAGGATTAATTGGAAACGGGCAGATGTTGGCTAACCAGAAAAAGAGCTTAGTAAGTAATTAGATGAGCTGGGATGCTCTTGAGGGGGCAGAGCCTCCTCTGCAGGGTTTAAAGGAAAAATGACAAGCCCAAACCAAAGTTCCTGCAGCCCTGCTATAAATTACTGGTAACCAATGGACCTCATGAACACGGGATGCCAATGCAAGACGATTGCCATCCACCAGGGCCCAGCGTGGTGCTGGCCACAGCGTTTGTTCAGGGATGGATTAGCCTCCAACACCCCCAGTCCACAATCCAGGGCGTCTGCTTCTTCCCTCACAGATAATGGGGATGAAATGGGTGGGGAAAACAGGTCATGTTACATGAAGGAGCCTGATTGAATCTGCCACTTTGAGTCCTGACTGTAAGAAGTTCAAGACCTGCAGGCTTGGTGCTGATTGTTTTCTAAATACTAGATTATAATAGTTTAGGCTCTAACACGCATTACCAACCTCCACTGGATTTTTGAAGATTATATGCTATGGCAAGTCCAATTTCTAAAAGATCAGACTGTAAAACATTGGCACGTGAGGTAACATTGCTCACGTGACGTTTCCTTAGCTAAAATAACACCCATGTGCACGGGGACTCGTGCATATGTAACCTTCCCAGGGTGTGCTTTGCCAGCCTGCACACAACCGCACTTGGGCTCAGGTATTTACAAGCAATCTGTGCATCTGTATCCTGTGCACATCTGTCCCCTCTTCAAAGGCCTGTTCTCAACGGGAAACAACTCTTGGGACTTACACTTGGCTACAAGGAGGGCTGGAAGGATCTGCAGCCCATCCCTAGGCACAGAGAGCACCCTGTTCGCAGGGGCTCAGCGCCACGGAGAGCTGGTGGAGGCACTGCCTCAGCCCTGATCACCAGGGAATGTCAGTAGGATGCCTGCAGTGCAGTGTCAAGGTTTATTTGAGGAACAGGACGGTCAGAAATCAAGTTTGAGTGTTTCACAACATCAGAGGAGCTTGAGATTTGTTTACAGCGCCTAATTATAGCAGATCAGTGCCAAGAGAGAAGAAGGAAAGATGAAAGATGTGCTGTAAGGAAAGAATATGCAATGGGCAATTGCAGTACTGCATCAAATTCCTCATGAAAAGAACTCTTCTAAGTCCTTCTAAAATATACCTGGGGACAAAAGGTGAATAAACGATGACACTCTGTAGAAGTAGCTGGGGAAATGGCTGCAGCATTTCGTAATCAGAGTGAGTCAGAGATGATATTTCTGGGAATGTACATGCAGAAGGCAAGAATTTCCCCCGGGAGGCAGGGAATGGTTGGTATCTGAAAATCAGCAGTTCTTTAGTTCCACTCAACGAGCTGGGGAGAGAGGGGAGATCAAGTGCCAGAGGAAGACGGCGTGACGCAGAACAGATCCAGCCTCTGGAACAGGGAGTTAGTGCTGAGGAAAGCAGGCCTAAAACCAGAGACCTTTAGACAAAAGAACTGGTGTGGTAAGAGTCGGAGATACGAGCCTCTCCTGGCTGTCCCTTACAGACCGAGTGCCCTGAACTCCTGTCTGCACTTGGTGCCCTCCCAAGACCTACATGGTGTGGCTACTTTTTGGAGGAGGGAATCTGAAGAGATGTGAAGCTCTTAATTTCTTGCCGTGAATCTGAACAAGAGCAGATGCCAGACCTTTCCTGCAGACCCTGTGCTCCTGGACAGAGCACGTTACACTGCAGGTAGCAGTGCTGGCTCTTCAGCCTGGGCTTCCCACAGGATGGCTCCCACGGCAGCAGCGACATGGGGTCTTTCAGCCATACCAGATGACCTGTTTAGAAGAACAGAAAGGGATTTGGACCAGGACAGCTCCCAGATCACTCTGAAAGCAGATGCCAGACCCATAGGTGTTCCAGCTATCTTCTGTCTGCACCAGCCACCACCAGCTCTGTGAGCCACACAGCGAAGGACACGTCCAAGGGTGACGTGACTTGGAGGTAGGAGGGATCCCTTTTCAAGACTCCATTTACAGGCACTGGGTTATAGTGGCAGTGCCTCAGCAAGCGTGCACGTCCCCCGCTGGATGTGGAGCAGATTTTCATGCTTGGCCACGGATGCTGAGACCATGTTCTTAATTCTCTGACAGACTGAAGAGAGTGGGGCAGTTTTCCAAGAGGGTCAGCAGCCCCCAAACGGAGCTCAGCTATTAAAAGCATTAAAAGCCGTTAAGCCGTTGAGAGACTGGCAATGCCACCAGAGCTCCTCATAGGAGACCCAGGTAGGTCTCTTGAAACATGCCCAGTGCACCTCTAACCCAGTTTCAGCTTACTGAGCCTAGCCCTTCCCCTGCCTTTAGCTCAACTCCAACCTCAGGATATGCAGACCTGAGGTAAAGATGTTCCCAGTTAGTCCTTTAATCCAAGATGACCAAACTCCCGATAGCTTCCACCTTACTCTTGAAAGGAAGAAACTCCACCATTCCTCTTATCTAAAGCAGACGCCAAAGGGAGAGGAGGAGGACACATTATCACCTAACACCTCCCAGACTGGGCATTTGGAAGCAACACGACTCAAAGCAGCAATCAGCGACTTGTTGATAACCCTCCCTTAGATTTTAAGCCAAATCAAGCAGGTAAACTTTTGCTGAGGTAAAAGCTAGGATTTTGTAAAGAAATAAACCCACCATCAAGCCAAGCTGTGTGATCGCTGCACAAAGGCTCTCTCCTTTGTAGTGAACTGAAACTAAAGGGTCACTTCTCACTGAGGGTATTTATGGAGAAAGGGGTTGTTGATTCAGTTCTTCTGGCTTCTTGCTGCTCCCAAAGGTTTGGTGTTTGAGACAGCACGGTTTAGGCAGGGCTGCAGTACAGACCATCAACACGTGCTGGCATCAAAAGTACCTTCTCTTGTACAGGTCCTGGAGCAGGAGCTGAACTCCAAAAGGGCCAAGCATTGGGCAGGAGTCTGAAGCTGCCTACTATGTCCAGGATGGAGATCGCTGCATTTAGATGTAGTCTGCCAGGAAGGAGTAGATAAGATTGCTCTGATTTTCATGATAAAATGCTTATCGAGTATATAGAGCTGCGAGCAAAAGCAGGCAGTTGTTGGGAGAACCTGTTGAACTGCTGTCAGGAGGTAACATCTATCAGTGCAGTGAATAATCTGGAGTCTGCTTTGCCTGTGTGAAAAACAGGGTTTGCTCCACAGCGAAGAAGCACCCAATAAAAAACAAAGGTTTGGAAGCCATAAATACATCAGAGATGGTTCTAAAGCCCCATTTCCTAGCAGATTAATAAGGGACATATGCCAAGGCCACGTGTGAGTTAGACCTGCTTCACTTGAAAAAAAGTGGGCATATTGCAGGGGCTGCACACACAGGACGTGGACCCAGGGGAATTAGGTTTCTATCTTTAAACTGACTTCTCAAGCCCATTTTGCCCTGCAATATATACTTACTGTGCTGGTGAGGAAAGGCAGAAGAGACAGAAAGTGAGCTTAAATTCTTTGTAAGAGATAAAAGCAGGTGACTTGAACAACCACAGACCAATCAGTACCCTGCCAAGGCTCTGGGATGCTTTTCTCCAGGGGATGCGATTCCTGGGCATAGCAACAGAACGACTCGCCTCCTAACAGGCGTCCCGACACGTTACGAGGTTACAGCAGCTTTTGGAGAGATGTCTTTGACAGCTCCTCTTCCACTCAGAGACAGTCGTGCCTTGCGTAGCTTGTACAGCTCTGGAGAAATGAACTGAACAAAGTTTACCTTTTCTCCTGGTTATTTTTAATACAGCAAGCACGGAGCATTCCGTTTCTATTCTAATGGAAAAGTGGTAATTTAATAGAGCTGTTGATCACAGATCTCTAGATCTGATTCAGCAAAGAGAAGCAGCAACTGAGCTCTCTGGACAGCAAGCACATTTCTTCTGGAAATGTTATCAGAGCACTGCTAGAAAAGCTCAGCACATGACTGGGAAGAGCAAGCAACATTGACACCTGCTGTTGGGTATTGTAATTGCTGACAGCACCCAGCCACTACAAGACTCGTAAGGGCAGGAGGAAGATGTTCTCCTTAGTTGAGCCTACATGCTAACGACTTTATTTCGCTTTTATTTTGCCTCCTGTGGTGCTTTCAAGGTGCACTTAACTGCAACTCGAGAAGCTGCATGTGCAGGAAAACGTCCTTTAACTCAATGTCGTCCTTCAATTATTTCATTGAATGAGACGATTCTTCGGGAGTTTTTATGAGGCTAGCTGATAAAAATGAAAGAGATGAAAACTAATGCTGCTAGTATGACACAAGGGTGAACTGTGTGCCGACTGAGCATGGTGACTGCTCAGGAGATTCAACCCATCTGGCTCGTGAGGAGATGAGGATCCCACACAGACCTTTCGGAGAATACCAGAAAGGAGGACGCAGCCGAGTACGGAGAAAGAAAGAGTTTACGACGTTTTAGGATAGTGCAACATCATATTTAACACCCTTAAAGTGACTCACATTAAAACGTTAATCCTCATTATTTCTTTCAGGCACAGTCTGTTGGTTTTTTTTCCAGCCCATTAAAGAGAATTTAAGCATAGGATGAAATGACTCTCCCAAGAGAAGGTGGCAAAATTGAGCAGGCAGGCAAACAGGGCTTACCTCTGTGGCCTTCCTCCAAACATCTCCTTTTCCCTCCTCAGAAAGTTTAAGCAAACTAACTTCAAGTGTTGTCTCCAATTCTGAATAGCTTCCTCCTGCTCATGCCAACAATCTCTAAAAAGAGATGAGAGAAAACGTCTCCAGAGCTAGAAGAGCAACTACCATTAAAGAGAAAGAACTCTGACAAAGTTCACAGACCAGTCTCCAAGTGGAAGGCCCTTGTAGATCTCCACACAGAGCCTGGCAGCTGGTAAATCCTTCGGCTAAGCCTAGGGCTTCGTCACTGGCCCTGTGAGCTCTGGCACCACAGTCTCTACACGTACGTGTGACATACGTGGGGTAAATTCCCATAGGAAAATTCCCAAGCAATTGCCAACAACACCACTCCACACGAAGATAAAACATCCTGGCAAATGATTGGCTCCATGGCACTCAGAAGTTGTCTGCCCGCGCTTGTTGCTGCCAGCAGCACGAACACCGGCATCGCGTCACCTCCAATCTGCCTGTACCAGGAGACCGAGACCCCAACCTCTGCACCCAGATAAGGCCAGGCCAGGACTCTCCAAAACACACGGCGCCTTCGCACTGACCTTTACATTTCTCCCCACTTCAGCTTCCCCAGTGACCTGCCCGAGACCTCCACAGAAAGGGCAGAGAGAACACAGCCACCTCTCCAGAGCCCCCCGCATCCCCACAGACCCTTTGCCTGCAGCAAGACAGCCCAGCTCCTGCGTCCCCCCAACAGCCCGGGGCTGGGAGCTGAAGCCCTGCTCAGTCCTGCCTTGCTGAGTGCCCAGCTGAGGACACGCAGCCCCCAGAAACCACCTTGGGCTGGGCAGTGCCAACACCTCGGGGCAGGCACAACGGCAGTGCAAGGCCCAGCCTGCAGCCAGCCTCTGCCTTCACCTCTGCCTAGCAGTGGGGACACGGCCAGGGACGGGGGCAAACAGCCCGCACTGAGGGAACAATCAGGTCTGGGTGACCGAGCAGGCCAGGAGACAGACACAAGCCATGTTCTCCACAGGTACCTGGACTACATCCACGTGATGACTTACGACTTTCACGGCTCCTGGGAGAGAAACACTGGAGAGAACAGCCCTCTGTACAAAGGCCCAGCTGACACTGGTGACCTCGTCTACCTCAATGTTGTAAGTCTACTTCCCAGACTTGTCACAGACAATTACCGTAACACCATGATCAGGAGTTTAAGGAGTCATCCTCCTGCCTACACATCCTGGCACAGACGTCAACTCTCATGGTTTGTTTGCAGGAATATGCTATGAACTACTGGAGGAACAATGGTGCCCCAGCTCAGAAGCTCCTTGTGGGATTCCCAACCTATGGACATACCTTCAACCTCCAAAACCCATCTAGCACTGGTATTGGGGCACCAACATCAGGACCTGGGCCAGCTGGACCTTACACAAGGGAGGCCGGGCTTTTGGCGTACTACGAGGTACGTGTGCTCCTACACACCCATGTCACCAACACAAATACCCCTCAAACTGCCCAGCAAGGAGTTGTTAATCCACGGACCCTGCAATGTGCCAATCCCCTTCTCTGGCAGGACACTAACTCCTCCTGCTGTCCCCCTTTCTCCTAGATCTGCACATTCCTGGACTCTGGAGCCACCCAGGCTTGAGATGCCTCCCAGGATGTGCCCTACGCCTACAAGGGCAGCGAATGTGCTGTCTATGACAACATCAAAGTACGGTGGGATGCGTGGCTGTGCACAACGCCTTCTACGTGAGCAGGTCCCAGGACTAACTGGGATTTCTTCCCTGCCCCTGGTAGGTTGACTGGCTGAAGAAGATCAACTCTGGAGGTGCTATGGTTTGGTCTCTTGGCATGGATGACTTCACCGGCACTTTCTGCAAGGAAGGCAAATACCCCCTGATCACCACCCTGAAGAACGGTCTGGGTCTGGAAAAGGGTGGCAAGTACCTTAAGTGGCATCCGCTTCTCGCAGGTCACCCCCTGGCTCGCTGCTGACGCAGAGCTTCAGAGACCCACGGATGTTTATCTGTGGAGCCTCGGAGGATAAAGCCTTTCTGTGGAAGCCACAGCTAGAGAGTGTCCTGGAAAGAGCCCTTCTCCTGTATCCCTTGGGATAATGGAGGGTCACTGTAACTCGGACCTGGGTCCAGATGGCTCAAAGGCCAGACTGTGGGGGAACACTCTTTAATAGCTGATCCCACCACTGCAGGACCTGTGGAGGGGAGGGCTGAGAGACTGTCAACCCCAAAGTAAGCGCTCTCCTGCTTTCATTCCAGACTGTGTGCCACCCGCTCAGACCAATCCTCCAGTCACTCAATCTCCAAGCCAAGGTGGTGGAAGTGGGAGCGGGGGCTCAGGCAGCAATCCTGGTGGCTCTGGTGGCAGTGGTTTCTGTGCTGGCAAGGCCAATGGTGTCTATGCAGATCCAACCAACAAGAGCAACTTCTACAACTGTGTTAATGGTGAAACCTATTTGGAGAGCTGCCAGTCTGGTCTCATCTTTGATCCCAGCTGCTCCTGCTGCAACTGGCCATGAAGACACCGAGGCTACGGCAGCAGAGAGACCTCTCTGATCTAATTTCATGGATTAAGAATGACTAAATAAAGTGCCCTGCAAATGCAACGATCCTCACTGCTTCAATTCCTCTTGCTCTCTGTATTTTGATGCTCCCTGATCTCTTCTAATACCCAACCGTGTGCTCAGGGAGGGCCCTGAATCCACAAGCTGGACCTAATTCTGACAGGACAGCTTGCAGGGGTTTGTCACAGCTCTACCCTGACAGACACACACTGCGATACGAGAGAGAGCAAACAGCAGAGCAGATCAGGCTGTGCCGTGAGAGTGATCCCATGAGGGGCCCTCGCAGCACAACCTATCAGCTGCTTCCCCCAGGACCTCTCAGACTTACGGTGTGTAAACAGCAGCTCCTCCGAGTGGGAGACAGCACAGCATGATCCCCTGGGATGGCATTGATCCTCCTCTTCTCCCTGCACCCTTCAGCTGCTGCCATCGCTGGCATTCCCTCCAGCTCCCCTGCTCCGTTTCCATAGCAGCTGGGGTACACAATACACACCACACCCCCGGGGTGGCTGGCAGGGCAGCATGGCAGTGGAGCGGGAGCTGAGAGGTGAGCTGGCGAGGTGCGTGCACCCAGGGGGGCTGTGGGCACGAGGTCTTTCCTTCTCATGCAGCTCCCCAGGGGCACTGGGCTGCCCCAGCTACCTTCCCCACAGCCAGGCTGCCAGGCTACTCTCTGCTTGGCTGCAGAAAGAGAAGCGTTTGTGGCAGGAGGAAACAGACATCCAAGGGGCAGACCCCCCACAGATACCCAAGGCAGGGGAAATTCCCATCCCGGAGATAAGGGGATTGTTGGCCTCAGGCAGGGAGCAGCAGACACTTAAGAAGGAAGAAAAGCAACAACTTGTCATTTCCACTGGTGGCATTTCCCTCTCCTGGTCTCACAGATGTGCAGAAACAGATCTCATTTGGGTCGTGTCAAGAGCGGAAAATATTCCCTCTCCACCATGCCCCAGACCGGCTGGGAATCCAGCTGATAACCATCAGGGGAGATCCTTCGCTTGGGCCAGGCTGCTACCCGAGTGAACAGGTAAGTTGTTCAGTTTTTGTGCTCCAAACTTTTCCTTCACAGAAGGGACCACGGTTCGGGACCGACAGAACCATGGCCAGCTGGACACAGAGTCCCCCGCCCCTGCCCTAAGAACTCCTTGTACAAGGTCTCCACCTAGAGCTGGAGAAACAAATTCACCTCCCCTTCCAGTGGCACCAGCCCTCCAGACACCAGCTGCCCCCACATCCCACTTCAGTGAGAAACCAGAGGAATTAACGGGAATAATGTCTGCTGCTCATGTCCTTCTGCCCTCCCCGATTCAAATGGGATCTTCCCAATGTCAGCAAGACACTTCTGCTTTTGAACCGCAGAGAAGCAGCCTCAGATATTCTTTGGAAAAGAAGCCACTGAGCAAGAAAGGCTACGTGATAGGAGCAAGGACAGCCCAGCGCTTCGCACCAGAGCCACGGGTAAGGGATGAATGCTTCGAAGGGGCAGAGCCGCAGCGTTCCACCAGCTTTAGGCTGTTTTTAACATAGACTACTGGTTTCTACCACATTTGCTGCCTCCAATATATATCTTAATATGACTTAAGATCTCCTTACACATAGTCTAGTGGGAGGTGTGGAGCCCAGAGACCAATGGCTGATCCCATGAGCTCTGGGAACAGCAACCCATGCATTTGCATCTGGACACTTCTTTGTGTCACATACACACACGTGTATACATAAATGTATATCTATAGGGAGGCAAAATCGGGGAGGGAGCTCAGCTGTATGACCTGAACAAACACGCTATGTTTTCTGGCCCAGCTTCTCTAGAAGAACAGTTTATTAGGACAGAAATCTCTCTTGCAGACTGTGACTCCCAGCCCAGCAAGGTACCAGTCATTCTGGAGCAAAGAGAGAAAATGCCAGCCTGCCTATGCTCCATTCTCCGTTAAGGCACCACGATTTCCAGATAAGCCTTCAGATAAAGAATTTTTCCCTGGGTAATGTAATTCATTTTCTTACACTTTTATTACTAAGCAGGAGTAGTAGCTGAGAGAAATACTAAGAGACAAATTGGAAGACCGGTAACTGAGTTATTAGCAATGCTTTTTGATCTCCAAGAAGCTCCCCTGCTTTAGTCTTTAATGTCACATGATGACTAGAATATCACACCATGCATTTCTCCCACGGATCCAGGTAAGGCTGGTTAAATCCTGCCATTACAAACATCATACACCAGCTCCAGAAAGGAGATATTTTGTGCCCCTTTTCTTTAGACCCGGAACTTATGAAGCACACAAGCAACTACACAAAAAAGTCACTTGGCCAATGAAGTTTGGGTCTCCGGACTGGTCTTCAGTGCCGATGCCAGCACAGAGGATGCTAAAAATGGAGGTACAGAAGGTAAGGACAGGGATATGGGGAGGTTATTCCTGGCCCAACGCTCTGACAGAGGAAAGCAGATGATTCCACCAACGCGTTTGCTCTAAGTTTTGTCATCCTTCCCCCACTGTCCTGCTGGGTATGGGGCTCTACTAGCCTGGGGCAGATACAAACTGATTTTCTATCAGAAAAAAGTTCATTTGCAAAAATGGTTACAGTCCTTCACAAAAAAAACCCTTCTACTAAGAAAGTTGCTCTAAGTTTCCATCCACAAAGTGAATAACCAGAGCACAGACTCCCCCAGGTAGCTCTGCTGCAAAGAAAACCTTTCTGATTTAAGCTTAAATTTCTCAACACCAATCTCACATCTTCCTGAAGCCATTGTCACTGCTTGTATCTAACGGACAGTGCTTGTCTTTCAGCTGACCATAGACAGAGAATTCCGGAAAAATCGGGCCCGAGTGGCCTACCTGGGTCTGTACTGCAGCTGAGGAGCCAGGGCCGCAGCCGCCATGGCTGCCCCTCCGGCCCCGGGCAGCTGGAGCCTCGTCTCCCGCCGCAGCCGCCTGCCCTGCCCGGCCTCTCCCAATAAAGCCATTTCAAAAAGAGGCCTTTCTTGCCGGCCATGGTGTTTACCTGCTATCGCAACAGGCCTTTGGGTGCAGTTGGGTCCCACGCAGCCCCTCTCAGCCCTGCTTCCCTCGGACCCTTGGGGTCGGTGGCCATTTTCTGGGGGTTGCCATGGAAACAGCTCACTGCCCCTGCCGGACATGGCTTCCCTCCCTACATAGGGCTTGTTCTGCCCCAAATCCAGCTGCCTTTGGCACCAGAGAGGAGCCAAATTGGCTCTGCTGCTGTCCCAGCTCCTCAGCACTGGGAGCCAATGCCACCATCTTCTCATCAGCCTTCCCCCGGCCTCCTCTACACCATCTCACCTCCAACAGACACTGCAGGCCAGGCCCAGGGGTTCACCCCCAGCCTGAGGAGAGATGAGAAAGATGGGGACACAGCCACAGGCACTGCCCTCGGGAACGTTCAGAGAATACAAGGGCTTTGTACACAGACTGTAGTGAAGCAGCACACGGCAAAGGCCCGAGGGAAAGAGGCTGTGCTGGGCCGGGCGAGAGCAGATCGCCTGCGAGACGTTCATTTGGATTCATTGATTAAGAATCTGGCCCTGAGAATCAGTCCGAAACAGAAAGGTGCTGGTTAGTCACGGTCAGTTGTTTCTGTCACGTACAGCTCGGGCCCTGGGGATTTCTAGAAATGTTTACGAACCTGCACACCCAGATCTGTGTCTGATCACAGGTTCGCTCCAATCTCAGGGGAAAACAGAGCAGGCAACGTTCCTTCTCGGTATAGCTACCGGTCACAAGGCAGGCTTTCAAATTCTCAGCATCTGTTTAGGTGTTTTCAAGAGAAAATTTCACCCGTAGCCCAATTTCAGCTGTAAAACTAAACCAGCGTTTTTCCAACGTCCCACTTTGAGCCTCCGCATGCTCTCACCCACAGCTGCTCACAGCCTCGTGTCTTCTCTAGGCACATTGCCCCCTCCCTCCCAACCACAAGGGACTGCTTTGTAGTTGCAGCTGTTAGAAAGGGATGTGCTGGCAGATTCACGGCTGCCCTTTTTTGGTGCAATCTTTTGAAGGAGGGGGTATGACTCACTGGAAATTGTACTGTCCTAAGACCTGGGGTATATGGCTGTTTAAGGCTTCGTCTTTGTATTCGTGGCTGATCCTGCCAACTTCACCTCCATCTGTCTTGGTTTTCTAATCAGGAGAAAAATACACATGTAAGAGAAGACGAAAAAACAAGTGAGCAGCACCTATGAGTCTGCAGTTCTCAACCACAGGTTCCACCTGTGATTGGAGAAACCTTCCACCAAAGCTTTTGCAAAACTGACAGCATTTCAAAAGTCACTCTGTCCTCAGTGAACACATTTCTAATGAATGAAAAAGGGTTTGGGGGAAAATCCTCAAGCTCCTCAGCTATCAGGTGTTGCTGTGGAGAACAGAAGAGATGCAAGAGGGAAAACACACCCTACTGAAAACACACTTAGGCTCCACTCAGGTGCTTTTCCACTCCTGAAACTTTAAGGACTTGGCCAGTTTTGCTTGTAGGAGATAAAATTTCTTTTATTATGAACATAAAAATTGCTGTTTTCATTCTACATTTTTCCCCTACCCAGTGAGGGATTTTCTCATTACAAAAAATGCTTAATCCAAGTAAAAAAGGATATAAATTTTTCTCTGTACATACATACACGATGTCTCTGTACATTTGTCACTCTGTACAACCAAGGCAGCGGCAGAAGTGACAATGGCACCTGCAGGACTCTCGCTAGAGACGGCATTTCAGACTCTTTGGCAGGAACCTTCAGCATTCAGCTGCCGCCCCAGGAAACCGCCACCTGCCTGGCCGTCTGGAGCAGGCAGTCCTTGCTGCCTCTCCCAGCACACTTCCACCCAGTTGTGATGCTGGGGAGACTGGATCCAACTGCGGGAGTCTTTTGCTCAAGAAATTTAACCCCTGTGTTGCCTCAGTCGAGGTTGGATGGAAACTGAAGCAAAGCGCTCCAGGAGCAGCTAACAATTACAATACACCCATCAGACAGTCTTCTGCTCTTGGGAAGTAAAGGTGAAAAAAAAGAGCAACTTCTGTCAGTAAAAGCCTGTTTTTGAGAGTGGACCAGACCAAAAATGGTGCGATCAATGGCAGGGCCCTGTGGCCTGCACCCAGCTCAGCTTTAGCCCCTATCCCGAGTCTTTCAGCACAGCATCTTTGGAAACAGCCGGCGAAGGCCTGAACTCTCAAAGGAGTTGTGCTGTGTTGAAACTGACAACAGAACTGCAAAGCAGCCTGAAGCAGATGTTCCATCCCTGCTGGAAAATAATCTCAAAGCAGAACAGGGTAAACACCACACTGAGTGCTTTTAAGTGAGCAGTGCAGCTGCAGTCAGCAAAGTGAGGATAAAAACCCATCTTAGCTCTGTATTTACACCTCGCTCTCTTCCCAACACATCAGATGCCTTTAGTTTATAAAAGTCTGTTTGTTTTTACCTGTCAAGAATTCAAAGAAAGAAACCTCTCTGGGATATTTCTGTCTCTGTTAATACACGCTCCTTAGATTATAAAGCCAAGCAGGGCTGATTGCAGAAGTCTCTTTCCTAGCCTGCCAGGAAGCCACAAACAAATTACACCTTTGTATTCTGCAGAGCCTGCTGGAAAACCCTTCATGTCTCCTGTCTCTTCAGAGTCAAATCCCATCAGTAACCCGGGGGCCTTCCAGGCTTTTAAGGCAATTGGCCATTGACAGTTCCCCGTCAGCACGAGAGCAGGGGGGAAGAGGGAGCATTGCAAACCAGGATGAGAGTGTAGCTCACTAGGCAGAGAGAGGTGGTTCTTCTGCCACTCATCTGGATTGCCTCTCCTGTCTTGCTCCACACTCCTCACCCACAGCAGCGGAGGTGAACCCTGCAGGTTCCTCTTCCTCTGAGCAGCCGGCTACACCTCACTTCTTTCTGCGGATCTTGGGCTTTTTCACTGGCCGGAGGTAGGGATTGTCTATCACATTCTCCTCCCCGTTCCGACTGCCTGCCAGGGAGGTGCTCTGCTGCAACACCGAGGCGTTCTCCTTCTCAGGTCCTGAATCATCCTGCCACATGAAAACAACAACGTAAGCATAAACAATCAAAGTTAGGCTAAACAAGGCTTAAAAGTCCAAACCACATAACCCAAGGGCAAAGCAGGTAATCAGCAGCCAAGATAAACAGCAGCACAGAAGGAGCTGCACTAAAGGTGAGGACTCATCCTTTCTAACGGGAGAAGAGCCCCTTGGGAATGGTGTGGGATCCTGGGACAATCCTCGCTGCCCTAACTCTGAAACGAAGGTTGCACAGAAAGCTCAGGATCCAACCTCATTTCGCATTGCATGCTGCAGAAAGTTAAAGAACCACGACAATGTTCAGTCATCTGCAGCTGCTAAAACGCAGCCCACTCTGCCCCTTCCCACCCACTCTGCCCAGCTGCAGGGAAGACGAGCAAAGAAGCAGGTTTCATAAGCTGAAGAAAGTCAGGCCCAAGAGACCTTGATCTCTCAGGCTGGGCGTACCGTGCTCATGTGCAGGGGGAGGTTCTCAGTGTCTGTCTGGTCGTCTTGCTCAGATGAATCCGTTTCTTCCATTTGCTGCATTTCCAGCTCCGAGGGGAGCAGAGCTGTCAGGTAGGGCACGGTGAAAGGCCGGGCAGCAATCACTAGGGTCAGAGGAAAGGACACCCTCAGCAGGCTGGGAGAAGACCCCTCAACTCAGAGATTATGAAGCACACAGTTGCTTTCCAAACACTCTCAC
This sequence comes from Chloroceryle amazona, assembly GCA_027560015.1. Classification (NCBI taxonomy): domain Eukaryota; kingdom Metazoa; phylum Chordata; class Aves; order Coraciiformes; family Cerylidae; genus Chloroceryle; species Chloroceryle amazona. The sequence goes on along the minus strand of JANHFX010018761.1, from coordinate 2,801 downwards.
TAGTTCTAAACACACACACTTTTCCCTCCTCTCTCAGGGATGAGGAATTAAATATTCTGTTCCTCAAAGATGGCAGCCTCTAATTTTCTATTTTCCGAGGCTTCTTCATGTTTCCAGCCAAGGACACAGCATTATACTAAAAAAAAAATCCTTCCTGACCTCCATAAAAATTCAATTATCTCACAGACTGAAGCATCACTTACTCCCCCTGAAGATAACCCTGACATCTGTGCTGTCAGCGAGCCTCTGGAAGCTGGGAATTCCCATCACTGCTTTGCAGACAGAGAAACAGCAAAACCTCCACTGCCTACCGCAAAAATGTAAGAGATTAAATTACTTGTTTCAAAGTTACAGAGGAGCAGAGAGAGGATTGGGATGAGCTTTGAATTTAGCACCCATCAGCCAAGACCTTCTGCACCGGCTGAAGAAAGGGAGCCTTTGGTGAGGGTGGAAGCCTACCACTTGTTCGCTCATCTCCATTTCAGATCAAAAATTCCTCATTTTCCATCTTTCCAGTGCCTCAGAACAGCGAGCACAACGTGACCCTTCAGCGCTCACCTCCTTCGGCAGCAAGGGCTCTAAGGGGGTGTACACCTGGGCAGAGAGCTGTCACCTGCAGCACAACGTGTCCCGGATAACTCACGTGGGAATGTGCTAACATCATCTTTGAAGAGACTCTGCGTTTCTCCCGTCTTGGCCATGAATCGCGTGAGAGCTCTTTCCACGTCGCGCCGTTGAGATGCTGCCTTTTCCCGCAGGACCTGGTAATCGGACACGGGCTCGCGGTACGTCTGTGGGGCGAGGAGGGAAAAGCCAGAACACGGTGAGTGGATGCAAGGCAAAGCAGGTGAAATCTGAAACGCTAGCAGGAGGCAGATGCTACAGGCAAGTGCCGACCTTCGGCATGCACAGATTTTCAGGGAGCTACAGATGTCAATCAGCCAGAAACCTACAGCAAGGGCAACCCGCAACCAACCAGCGACGTTTTATTAAGCCAGGAGAAGCAATGTTTGGATAAACGGTACCAGCACCGCAGTAAAACCACAGCACTCCTGGTGTCAGCGACTTCAAACAGACCCCAAATGGCATAAAATATCTCCCCCCACCACTCACTGGTGTCTTGATGTAAGTGTGAGGATCTGGAAACTCAGGGAAATGGCCAGGAATGTGGGATGGATGTGGCTTGTTCTGTCCAGCTGTCAGGGCTTTGGGAGTCACGGGCTGGTTTGTCACAGGAGCTACAGTTAAAAAACACAAGACACAAATCAGCCAGCTCCATCCTGCCAAGAGTTAGGCAAGAAGCGCGGGCTGCGTCTCCAGGTCCTATGAACAGGACAGAGCACGCCCCACCAGCTGCCATTTCAGACTCTGTTGGGCATCCCAAGAGGGAACGAGGATTCCTTGGCTCCTCTCTGTACACCAGGTGGACAAAACCATCTTGTGGGTTCCCATATGTGATGAGGAGGCTGAAGCAAAGGCAACCGATTTGGCAGAGGGGACCTTCCTCCCCCTGTGACACAGTCACTACAGGAGTCCTTGACACAAACACCCATCAGAAGAGCAGCAGCTCTCTGGAGGCCAGCAAAGAGGATGCCAAAATAATTCCGATTTCCTGCGTAAGAAGAGAAAGGATTCCCCACGTACGGGCAGTGATGACCATCCTCTGGGAGCGCTTGGCATACGCGGGAAGCGTTTCAACATTGAACCCTGAAATACAACAGAGGAAACAGAAATCACACCGAGAGTTTATCCTGTCAAAAATCCCTCTCTTAGGCTTCTCCAGAACTTTCCCAAGGACTCCAAATTACACAAGAAAGGAAACCCACACGCTCTATATTCATACTGCATCCACAGCAGCGATACCCGAGAGCCTGCGTGAGGCCCAGAGCAGCAGGCACCAAATCACACAGGCACCAGAACCATGGGGACAGATCTTCCAACCAGTGCAGCACATCCAGAGCTTCTGCAACGCAGGCAGATGGAGTTAGTGGGACCACTCAAGTACTCACCCATTTCCACCAGGGTAACCACGATATCAGAGAGCGTAGGCTGGGTTCGGGCTGTGTGTTCACAGTAGGACTTGGCACTCCTTCCAATTTCAGAAATATCTGAAGGGGGGAAAAAAAAAAAATCACCACCACATATTTGATTCAGAGGGTGACCACACATTTGTACCAGCCCAGTTCTGGCTCCAGAGGCGTGAACTTTAACAACTTTAGCAAGGAATGAAAAGTAATTCCCAGAATTCAGTGTCCTACAGCCTGTATATTCAGAATTAAAGCACGTGCGAAGTACGGAGACACTAAAGATCAGAGTCAGATGTTTTCCACAAACACGAAAAGCAAATCTGCAGCACAATCACAAAAACAACCACTTGAGGGAGTCGGGATGACTTTGCTGGACCCTCACAAAGCTGGACACTCACAGCTCTGTAACATCTCCGTCAGCGTCTCCACCGCAGCCTTCTCAGCGCTCTCAAAGCCGGCTTCGGTGAGCAAGGAGCTGACCACCACTTGCAGAGTCCTCCTCCGAGCCAGGTAGTAGTTATCCGCAGGAGTGGTTGCGTGTTTGCTGCCCGACCTCTGTGGACACAGACACCCCCCAGCCCGACACAGGAGCTCAGAGAAATGAGGCCACCTCTGGACTCTGGAGGGGAGCAATGAGGCACCAGGAGGTCTTGGGAAGGGCAGGGCACTGATCCTGCCCCTGGGATGGGCGCTGAGATGCAGCACAGCGGTGCAGGCAGAGCACCACTGACCCCTGTCCCTCAGCACCACAGCTCCACGGGGGGCTTGGAAACC
>JANHFX010018760.1:22470-32684 GCA_027560015.1 Chloroceryle amazona | reverse complement strand
GAGATGTCCCTGCTTGTGTAGGGAGGTTGGACCAGATGACCTCTGGAGGTCCCTTCCAGCCTAAACCATTCTATGATCCCATGATTATAAGCCAGCAGGGTCAAGGCAAGGCACCCCCATCCCATCACTAGAAGTCTCTGAATTATTGTACGAAGTTTTTTTCATACCTATACCCCCTGGTAAAATGTCTCACTTGTGGATAAGAAACAGCTGACATTTTGCACTGCTTTTGTGGCTTTCCCATTCTCTTCAGAGGATGGAATAGGTGAGCAAAAGGCCATCACTGAAGGAAGCTAATGCATTAGAAAGCCAGGGCTAGATGAAAAGGAGGAAAAGCAAAGGGAGAGAAAAGGCTGGGTAAACACAGCCACATGTATTTTCGAATTGTCAGATTACCTGAGGAAAAGCAGTGCTCTCATCCTACCCTCACACTCTGCCTGTTGAAGGTTGCCACACAAAACAAATGTTCTCCCACCATTAATGAAGCTTTCAGCCAAGGCCCATAATGTACTTTTGCCTTACATCAACAGGTTTTCCATGAATCCCCAGGAATCCCTATTTTTTTCCTCCACTTCTATTTCGATTTCTGTATTCTACTGTGTATGCATAGGGGAGGTGGGGGAGGATGAGAGGCAGGCCCTGTGTGAGTAATGGACTCAGATACTGAAAGTCTTTCAAAGGTTTTCAAGAGTCTCAAGAGCTTATATGTAAACCATGCTGTGTTTGATTCAGGGGAATGCAGCAATAGAAAGCATGACGACCAGAGGTGGGCTTGCACCTCACCTTCCTTCAGTGCTATGAGAAATTGATAAAAAATCTGGAATCACAGAGATTTCAACTTGGACTAACTACGTGAGGAAAGGTCAAAGATACTGAGCTGGATCTTTGCAGACTATGCCACTGTGCAGGTTATCCTGAGGTAAAGCTTCTGATGTTGGAAAATATTTCTTAAAACCACTTCTTTTTTTTTTTTTTTTTTTCCTGAAACAGTGAAATTTTACTTGAGGAAAAAGCAAGTAAAACTCTGACAACAAAGAAATGAATCAGTGAGCCCGCTGAAACACATGGCCTCTCATTTATCGTCTCCACTTTTTTGCAGAAGGATTTTTGTCAGGAGAGATTTATCTGCAAACACAGCCCAGATACATGAATTATGTGATTAAAACTACTGATAGGTTTTGGTTGTGCCTTGTCTGTGATTCTATGGAATGTAGGCATTTTACTGAATAGCATTAATTGTTATGTTTAGGTGCCAATGAAAAGCTTTTCAATGGCAAACTGTAACTGACCTGTCAGATGTTAATAAAAATATTAAAGTACATTGCAAACCGGGGAGAGAAAGTCTTTCCTTTGTCACTTGACAGGTTCTGAAATGAGGTTGTGGAAGTCATTCAGGTCTGAGCATTCATGCATGCACACTGAGCTCAGGATTCACAATTAATTCCCGTTCCCAGCTCCCCCACAGCCTGGTTACCCGTTGTGTTTGTGCAGTTGGACACCACTTCGTAGCCTCGATGTTGCTCGGTGCCCCCAGGCTGCAGCTGCAGCTGCGTGGCAGGTTGCTTGGCTTACAGCCCTGTCTGACACGGTGGGTATGGAGAAGGGGAAAAGGAGCTTCAGTGGTGTGCTAGAGCTGGCAGCTCGGAGATGTTGCATTGCCCTGTGTAGCAAGGATCTCATCACTTAAGAGGCTACTGCTTTTCAATAATGACAACCAGCCCACAAGCCCTAATGATGACCACAAATGCAGGCTGAAGCTGCCTTAGTGAGAGATCTGTGCCTCGCCCTACTCAAATCTTCCTTCACAGCAACTCTAAATGACCTATTTTATTTGTGGTAGCCTGTTGTTATCTGCAGTCAAGTGAGGAAATATGCCTGAAATGCCCTGAAATGACAACTGCGCTGGTCTACGCATGAGAAAGAAGGAACCCAGCATCTGATTCACATGCTTTGACTGCTTGGATCTTTGGGAACCCATAAACATGTGGAAATCCAGCAATACCATCCATGCAGTGTTAAAGACAATGCACATAAGAAGTGTGTGATTTGCAAAGAAGCCGTAGAGTAACTTCATTTCCACTCTGAGCTGAGGAAAGTGTTCAGTTATGCTACACAAGCTCAAAAGACAGAGTCGAAGCTGATGTAGTTTCACTCATACCCTACATGAATTTGACCTTCAAACTATGCACAGAAATACCAGCAAAAAATGGCCCCACAAATAAGCCCCTGGCTTTGTGGAGGATTGGAAGCTGCCTGATCAGGGTAATTACAGACCACACAGCATGTCTTCAGTCCCATTCAAAAGAGAGATTTATTAACAAAGCGATCGTGTTTCAATAAAGACAGAAAGAAATCCATTTCATGTTTTATGTCCTTCTTGGTTTATGGCCAAGGGTCCTGTGGGGCAGCAATTTTTCATCCTGAAAAATAAAGCTGATGCAAGATAATTTGTCCTCCAGACAGACATCCTCCTTCGGTCCTCTCTTAGTAACTTCTCTGAGTTGCTGAGGTGACAAACACTTTGGCTTGCCATGGGTCACACGTACGAACTAGAGATCTTGTTTGAAGTTAATGGGATTTCTCCTCTGCTGGATGCTTGCTCAGGCCAAGTTATAGAAAACACCGAGGGAAAGTTATCTGAGAGTAGGGGAATCTGACTGTCCTTGTTCTTTCTCATTCTGAGAATCAAGGAGATCACCCTGTGCCCAGGTAGGCGTCCCTCACTCCCAAGCATGCAGTGCAAATATAAACTAATAATTTATGAATTCCACCTTGAGTGAATCAGAGTAACCTCGCTTGAGTGCCCATGAGGAGATGGAAACTCTGTGTTTCTCTTCGTATGCTGTGATGAGTGGAAGGCCAGTGTTTGAGATGGGATTCGTGTAATACGAGTTTCACCATGTGCAAATGAAAGCCCCTGTCGTGGTAATGAGCTCACAGCGTAGGATATGTAAGTGTCTTCAAGAGGTTAAGGTGTCTGAGCTCTCGTTATGGGTACAGGAGAACTAGTTATTATCATCAGTGCAGCCTCAAGAGTGGTTCAGCTGAGCAGGTTACTCCTTAGGATGAATTCACATGTTCCATGACTTCAGTGACTGTTGACTAGATTGTCCTCTGTTATGATGGGAGCTTACCCTCCTGGCATACATGGGCAATGATACACAGACACCAAAATACAGCCATTTTAGTCCCATTCATAGCTTTAGCTACTCTGCTTGGATTTTTCTCTAGCAAATAGAGAATTTCCTCTTGAGGCTGTCATTTTTTAATTCCTTAAAACTACAGGGTTTTAAACCAAACCAAATCCAACCCAAATGAAGGTACCACTACAGGTTATAAAGGAAACACAGGTATGGTTTAGCCTAGACAACTGATTTTTGAAAGGCTACAGTTAGGTGAACTAAATCCTAACCCCAAATATTTGTGGAAGTTTTGAAAACTGCATCCTGGGATCAGGTAGAACTAAGAAAACCATGTCCTACCAACAACAGCTCAGCGACTCCACGGGCTGCTTTGTTACCAGCACTGCCAGCTGTCGACTTATCACATGAAGCCAAGTGTCCTATGGCTCTGTCCCCTACTGTCAGTGAAGCCACAGGGGGATGCAAAATGCTGTGGCATGCAGGACAGCTGCCTCCCTGCCCCACCCCAGAGCCCAGCCAGGCACTTGTAAGGTTTTCTCACTCTGACCGAGCCTGCTCTCCATTACTTCCCACTCATCCCCTGCCAGATGACTTCTGCTCTGCTTTTAGCAGCAGCCAAATACAGCGCAGGCGAGCGGGGATCACCCAGGCTAAGCTGGTAGCCCCTGGCATCCAGAAGCCACGGGGGTTTTGTTCTTGATTTATCAATTTGCTTATTCTCTCTCAGTTTGTGGTGCTTATCTGGAGTCTTTATTATGTAAAACAGAAAAAAATAAGTAATGATGTGTATTATAATAGTGAAGCTTTCCTCTCTTCTGCTGTGTGCTATAAAATAATGCATCTGATTCACAACATTGATATGCTGCACTATTTCTGCCACATTAGGCTAAGTTTGGCCAAAGTTACATGTGACCTACAAGCAAGAAAACCAAGAAATAACTTCTGGTTTATATTTGACTTCAGCAGTAAATACTATAACAAAGATTTTCTGGGAATATATAAGGAACATGGTAATATTTCTGATAGCAAATGTTAGCTGGGATTTTAAGCACTGCCAGCAATAGGGAAATATCCAGCAGGTGGAAGTTAGGAATGAATGTTATTCTTGCTCTCAAAGTCATTTTGAGTGACTTCAGGAGCATGTACAAAAGCCAGTTCTGATATCCATCTGTCAAGCCAACACTGTTTAAAAGCACAGTGCTCAAATGTGCTCTGTCAGAAGGGTGAAGCTTCTGTTGTATGAGAGAAGAAGATTTTGGCTTGCTAAATTTTACACATCCTGGAGAGGTGCTCGGTGCCTCTTATGGTTAAATTTACTCATTTCCTTTGATAAATAATACCAAAGAAGATCTGATAACCAGTATCAAAGAAAAAACTTTCCCTTTCATAGCATGATGGGACATTACTTTTGATAGCTGTGCGTGAAAGGCCGGCGTTACCCCAGTGACAATGAAAATTAAGGGTTAATTAAGACATGCAAATGTATTTAAAAATGACTTGAGGAATGGTTCTTCTGTTTAAAAGCCGTTCTTTTCTCATGAAATGTACAAGTCTTTCTTTTTGTTGAGTCATTCATAGCTTTTGCAAGACATCCATAGTTCCTTTGTGTGGATCTTGTTAGACACAGCTTTGCTGAATATTAATAATGGGGCAACTTAAAATAAGAGGCCAAATTCATCCCATTCCCCACTCTATGCAGCCAGGTTTTACTTGGATGCTTCTGCCTGTTTTCCACTTTTGCTTTCACAGCTTCTCCTCCATAGCTGGACAGTAGGAGGAACTGTCCTCTTGGGTCATCAGTTCTTATACCAAAAGAAGTGTGTAGCCAGGCTATGACGTGGGGGTGAGCCCAGGAATGCCTCACCCTTCCCTGCTTCACACATCTTCTCTCCCAGTGCTTCCAAAAGCACAAGTATGATCCAACCCATCCTACCCTGAGTACAGAAAAGCCTGTGGAATATTACTTGGTGGTGTATTCCAGTGGGATACAACTCAGATGTGAATGAATGCCATGTGGCTGCTGTGTCAAAAGGATTTGCCAGGAGCCAGCCTTTTATTGCCAAGTTTTCCTTTCCACTTTCCAGGGGCAATGTGCATCGATGCTGCCACCCTTCACTAGGCAACTTGCAGCTGAGCTGGGAGGAGTAGAAAAATTTCAGTGAGAGCTTCAATTTTTCTTCAGCTCTTCTAAAGGGGATGAAGGTCTGGAGCACAGGGAACACCAGTTTCCTATTGATGATGGGAAGGATGAGCCATTATCGCTGATGAGCTCTGTGAGGAGCTGGAGTGAAAGGACCTGGCTGCTCATCAGACTGAAGGTACAAGGCATTAAAGGGGATTAAACCAGCACAGTCTCTGCCAGCCTAATCCACTCGGCACCAATGAGCTGTAGGGAGGCCTGGATGCTTTGTGCTTAGGGTATTTATAAGGCGGCTTAAAAGAAAAGGAGTAGTCAGTTTAGTTGTCACAGAGGCTTTTTGTGGTAATTGACATTTGTGATCCTTCCTTTCTCCCCCTTTTTTTTTTGGTAATCGTTGATTAGAAACCGTGCTCCACTCTAATGCCCACGAAACATAAAAAGCTTTTATTTCACAGTGAAAAATCAGAATTTTAGGGCAGTATGTAGGCTTATGAATATGATGCGTATGCTCAGAGCACTGCTGCGGGACTATCTTTGCTCTGATTCTGCTAAGGTGGGTCTAGCTTTGTTAGGCAATGGAAACACTCCATCAAATGCTCTGAGACTGAGATTGCATCCCCATATTCTTTTCTGGTATCCAGAACAGAGTGTACTATAAACTTGTGAAGGCAGATTCTAGCAGTGGCAAGGATCAGATAAGGAAGAAGAAGCAGTAAGAGAAAATCATGTCTTCTGCAGTGGATTTCTTCCTGATGGAGACAATTTCTGTTCTGAATGTGGCTGATCCACTTCAGATAGCTCCTGATCCCAGTCACATGCTGGAGGCAATAATGAAAGGCTGCTTTTGTCTCAAAGGAAAAAGAAAACATTTATCTTTATAATCTATGGATGGAGACAGTGTCCTCCCAGAAAAGGTCAGGTGAAGAGCTTAACTTTAGGTGTTTTCACTTACCCAGGGAAGAATTACCCCTGTCCCTTGACAGAAACAAGGGCAGAGAGTTTATGTTGCAGTCACCCATAAGAATACACCCAGCGGTGTCCCCAGGGAGAAACAGAAAAGAAGATTTTGTTTTCACCTGCAGCCAGAAGTGGAAACTATGTAACAATCAATATCTATTGAAAAGCAAACGCCTGCAACAAAAGGAATATTTAATTATTTTTTTTTGGAGCACTGGATCTTTGGTTGTCATTTTTTTCTTTATTACTTCAATACCTAAACCAAAGAGTGATGTAAATAAGGCTGACTCCAGCACATCAAGAAGTGTGTTGTTGCCTTAATTAAGCTGTTGCAAAGAGCTGAAACCGAAGTGTCAGTAGGGACAGGCTTGGAGTAGTGCAGTATTTGCTAAAAGGCCATTTTTAGGCATTAATGTAACAATGGTACTGAAGACCTTTCCTCTCTTCACTTTTAGTTCTGCCCTTTTCTGTCTGAACTGCGTTTTCTGATTCAGTTTTTGAAGAACACAACACAATGCCAGTACATTACTCCTTTGGAATGAGAAACCTGTTAAAACAAAGCCCTGGATATACTTATTTGTAAGCTGAAGAGAAAAGGGAAAGACAACATAAAAAAAAGCCACTAAACAAACAAAAAACCCAGGGGCAGGTTTTTTTTAGGGGCAAAGCCATTTGAAAGGCTTTCATTTTTCTTTGCTTTTGGAGTAAGCACTGTGGATGTGAAGATAAGAGATCATTAGACCTACATCAGTATGTGGCATAAGGGCTGCTCTTCTGTAGCCCATCAAGCATGCAATAACCCAACCGAAATTCCCACAGAGGTTCAACAATAGCCTCCTGTTTGGAGCTGCCTCCGGTTCATTTCATAGAAAATGTATAACCCAACTTTTATCAGATTCAGCCCTAAAGACGAGGTGCTCAATATTTCCTGTGCTAAGTGGAGTTCTTTGATCCATTATCCTGCTAATTACCAACGGGGTTGACCTCTTCCTGGATTTAACTGCTCTTGCCCATTTTTTTCTGGCTCCCTGTATTTGCTTAATTAGACACAGCCATGAATGCTGCCACAGTTCAAGGCATCTTGAAGCACTTGGGCTTGTTTGTGTGGATCCTGCAGCCTCTGAGTGGAGTCAGACATGCTCAGGGACTAGATTCAAAGGCCAGGGATGTCAAGGGAAGACTCTAAGTCAAATGGCCAAAGCCTAACCCAGTAAATAAACCCCAGAATGAATCCATGGAGCGTAACTGAAGCCAGGCCAATTTGTACAAGTGGAGAATCTGGCTCAAAAATTTACTTTCTAACCTTCAATTTGTACAAGTGGAGAATCAGGCTCAGAAATTTACTTTCTAACCTTCAATTTGTAGCAGCATTGTTTATGTAGTGGATGTAACAAAGACTGAATTTGGTCCTGTGTGAGCTCTCTTTGCACAACATGCTAAGGAGGAAAATGTTTCACTGCCTTTGAAAATGTTTCATGGTCTTTGCATGATGCATGTGTGAAACTTTGCAAGGGAGCTTAATTTCTTCAGAATATTTATTGCTGCTTTTGAATTATTTGTAGATTTGTGGATAGTTGATCTGGAAGAGACACTGAAATGTATTATAGTGCTGGCCAGAGCCCCGAGGAATAAGTCTGACATATATTTATCTCCCCTACTTTTAAAACCATGATAGACATCCCCTTCTCCTTTAGCAACCTATTTTCTGTGCTTCCCTGCACTAACAGTCAGATGTTTTTCCCCTTATATCTGTATCTCCACAGCTGCAGTACAGGGCCATTAGCTGATAACTTTCCACTGGACAGGGAGAATGATTAATTCCTTTCTCCTTTTTTTGGGATATCTTGTTGTGTGTTTGAACATGGTTATCATGTCTTCTTATATTCTTCTCTTCCTAGACTAAACAAGCAACTCTAACTATCTACACTGGCAGTCTGGATGATGAATTTGCAGGATCTTATTGGAGCAGAGCTTAGGTTAGCCCTTAAGTTAATGGGAAGGTCCTGTCATCCATGGGAAGCAGAAGAAGCTGCTCCTCTTCGTAAGTGTTAAATGTCTACTAAAATCTATAGCCTGCCTGAACAGGCTACTGCCTGCAGAGCTGAATTTGCTGGTAGTTCATGGAGGAGACACGCTGCTTTCTGCCTCTGATTGCATCAGGGCCCTGGGTATCCCGAGGGGTGCAGGAAGGCAGAATCCCTTGTAGAAACGGGATATCAGTTTGCACACTCTTAACCAAGATGCATTAATGGGAACAGGCCAGGTGGTGACCTTTCTCATACTCACCCTCACTGAGGGACCAGACAGAGATGGAATCAGGATCTTTCTTCTGTGAGGAATGCACCCATGCGGGCCAGTCCTGTGACCAGGAACTGAATGGATCGTGTCAGGGATCACTTCAAAAATGGACCATAAGAAATTCTTCTCCAATTACATTTTGGAAATGAAGGGATTGTGACCTAATCTAAATTCTACAGGCGGAGAGGAGGGAAGCAGAAGGCAGGGAATGGAAGGGGAGGGTAGAAAAAGCAGAATGCCTTTTAAGACATTTTCTTTTCTGCGTGGTTATATCCCAGTTATATTTAAACACACTCGAGTATTTCCCTTTGAGAAGGAGGCACAGACTATGTGATATAGAACATGTGGTCTTCCTTTCATTAAAGCTGTTATTTTTTCATTATCAGGCTTTCTTGGTTCTTGCAAAATTAGGTGTGAGTATTCAATCCACCCACAGTTTTGTGTGTGAATTTATGCTAGAGAAGAACTTTTCTTAATGCTTGGGATATCAAAGGCATTGCTTGAGATAGCCACATCACCGAAGGTTAAAAATGGAGTGTTTTAACATCTTCAAAGTACTCCTCTGGTTTATTCTGTCTCAGCAATATCAGGAACTGCAAGCGTGGAAAGTTAATAGTTGGCCTCAGGCAGAATTTGGACTTTTTCCTCTCACTACAGTGTAGAGATTATTTCAAATGAATAAACTGAATACCACGTATTTTAGGGAATCCATGTGATTTCTCACGTTGTGTGGTAGCTATTTCTTTAGAGAACTACACCTCCTCTTGTGAGCTTTCCAACATTTGTAAAGAACAGCTGGAAAAGAAAAGCACGTGTGTGACAGTCAACGGCCCTGAAAGACGTGCTAAGATGTGGGAATCAGAGGATAACTCACTTCCACGAGCAACTCCTACTTACACATTTCTTTTCATCCATAGATGCCAGTGCTTATAAATACAAGATACTCCCTGTTCTTGCTGTTGATTTTGTTCTTAACTGCCACTTCAGAAATGGAGTGTGTATCATCATCCAAGTGTTACCAACAGACAGTCAAATACTAGGCAAATTCCAAAGCCATACCAGATATGGCCTCTCCATCCTCCTGTCTCCAGAAACCTTCCTGTCCTGGGGAATTTTGAACCTCAGACATAGACAACCTTCAGAAGACTTCAGGAAAAGTATCATAAGCTTTTCAACAAGCTCTTAATTAAAGTGTGATATGGCTCATGGAACAGCTACAGGCATCTTACTGTTGTTCTGTGGGTCACAGGCACCCCATGAAATCACTGAGCCAGATGGTGTTTTCCTCTGCTAGGCATGAGTTGATGGAAACTAGTTGCCTTTACTTCTCAAAAAAAAAGAAAAAAATAAAAAGCTCTTCTTTACTTCATAAGCACAGTTCACCAGAGTGTGTCATTCATGCTTCAGCCAGCTTAAGGAAGAGGTGAAATTCTTGTTTTCAAGGATAAGGAAACTAATATGGAGAGTTCAAAGGGTTGGTAACTGGATCCAGGCTACTCAGAGGAATAATGGCACTGTCAACCTGGAGTTAGGGCTTCTCATACTTGACCAGCATTCAGCAGAGACTGCCACCTTCCCTGCCACTGCATTGCCTTGCTTGGCTGAAACAGCTGCCAGTGCCTCCACTGTGCCCCTTGTTTACTGTTACTGTGCAGAATCTGTAAGGAAAACATGCT
>JANHFX010018759.1:4500-27152 GCA_027560015.1 Chloroceryle amazona | reverse complement strand
GTCAGAGCCAGAAGGTCTCCCCTCAGCCTCCTTCTCTCCAGGCTCCACAAGCCCAGGTCCCTCAGCTGCTCCTCACCTCCCTTTGTGCTCCAGCCCCTTCCCCAGCTCCGTTGCCCTTCTCTGGCCACGCCCCAGCCCCTCAAGGTCCTGCTGGGAGTGAGGAGCCCAAAACTGACCCCAGGATTCAAGGGGCAGCAATCCCTGCCCTGGTCCTGCTGGCCACACCAGTGCTGGTAAAAACCCCAACCCAGCACCTACAGTGACTCAGAGCTGTAGCGATAGCACCTGTGACAGAAAACGGAAACATCTCACCCTGGCACTTGAACCTTCTACCCCCAAGAAGAAAACCTTAGCGCCATCAGAGAAAAGAGAAAACCCAGAGATGGCAACTTCTCTGTTCAAAGAAAGCCCCCTCATACTAAATGCTTAAGTCCAGCATGTACAAAGTTCCAGCTGTGCTGTAATTCCCAGCCACTAAACTCCCCTTTATGAGATGACTTTGTTCCAAAAACGCCTTTCCTCACTTAAGTCAATGTCAAAAAAAAGTCAAAATCCACCTCACTTCAACTCTCTATAAAATTTTAATGCCTGTGCTTCTAAATATTTGAAACGGAAAAATAGCAAGTAACTACAGATGCTCTTTTTAAACAATAAATAAGGATTATTTTGTTGTGTTGTTTGTTTTTTTAAACCAAGAATTAAATATAAACTTTACACATCCAAAATACAATATACAACCTATTTCCCAAAGGACTCCTTGATTACAGAAACGTAGTAAAAGTGTATTATGAACTTCCGTGTTATGAAACGTGTTAGAAGCTTTCCTACACGAACAGGAACGCTGCTGCCTGCAGGGGTGGTTGGTTTTTCCCCCCTCCCAAGTTCCACGGTCAGCTCAGGGATTTTCCTAGTGCGAGTACGATGTCTGGCTGGTTTTGAGTGGATGGTCAGATGAGAGTCTGGTGGAATCAAAGAAGATGGGGTGGTAGCAAGGGAGGGTTTTTGAGACTGACAAGTGTGACTCTTCCACGGTGAATTAATTCTGGCGTTTTGGAAAGGCTGGTGTGATAAGGCTGTGGTAAGATACTGGATTTAAGCCGTATTTTTATCCAACTGAAAATAGTTTGTATCATCTGTCACCTTCCAAAAGAACAAGTCGTACGGACCGTCTCATTAAGACCACAACAGCAGAAATTAACAATATATACAAACGAAGTTTTATCAGTTTTCTAGTAATGCAGAAAACAAGAGAGGCTTCCATAGAAAGGATTTCTTTGTTCTCAGCCCTCACTTAGAAACTCAGCTTAACATACAGTTGTTCGGTAGCATTAGTAAAGTTCACTAACAAAAGACTCTGCTGTACACTGTCAATAAACCAAAGTGTTCAACAGTTTTGCTGCCATTGTTCATGTGGTATTGGGTTGAGTTTGTCTTTCGGTTTCGGCTTTTTTCTCTTGCCGGTGGTTAACAGCAGCCCAGAAGGTTATTTTTTTCAGCACTTGCTGCAGAAGTTTTGATGGCAAACAGGGGATTTGGTTCTTTAAGAGAGTGGCGTTTTTACCGATGCAGTCGAGACACAACCTGAAGCAGGAAAAAAAATGAAGAGGGGAAAAAAGGAGAGAAAGATTTTTTTTTTTTTGGTCTTTAGGTTCTAGACGTTACTTAAAAGTGATGTTTAATAACTACTCGTGATGTTCATCGTGCCTGCACGTGGAGGAGAGTTTTAACCTGCTGTGGATTGCCACCCATCCCGTGTTTTGAGTATTTCCAGAGGAGGCAATTTTATATTTCACCTGCCTACGCGGGGGCGCGTGGTTAAATCCCGCGTGAAAGAGCTCACGTAACAATTTACACCCGACTCTTGGTGCCAAGAGCCTCGACTCACCTGAGGAGTGAGTAAGGTTGAGTCTGAAATATCAACAAGTCACTGCAGTGACCCTGGTCAACGGGAAAAACAAACAAACAAAACCCGTTAAAATGACAAAAGAAATATCTCAGAAATATTGCTGGTTGCTAGATTAATCTAACACTTCTCAGCACATGCATCATTTTAACCTGGTAACACCTACGTTATTATTTATAAGGAGTCTGGATAACAAATTCCTTGTTACGAGCCTGATAACACCTAAATAATTATTTATAATCTGAATAACAAATTCCTTTTTATAAGCCTGATAACACCTAAATAATTATTTATAATCTGAATAACAGATTCCTTTTTATGAGCCTAACAAGGACAGGGGAAAAAAAACCCCTCCTAAATGACTTCTCAAGAACACTTAAGGTCACATCTCACACCACCATATGATATGAGCCCCATAACATCATATAACATTGATAATTAGAATTAGCATAAAAGAAATGGGATAGGATTTCAGTATTCAGTTCACTGACTGTGTCCATGAAATGCAGGTCATCTTTGCTTCCACCAAACACCATCACTTCTCCTTCTTTTCCAAGGCAGGCCGTGTGCCACAATCTAGAAAGAAAATCGTAAGTAGAATTAGTGACCCGAGTAGTGACACAGAGTCGTGTGTAATCAACAAAACAAATCTAAAAACTACACCTTCTTAAGGGTGTTGGAGAAGCCGTTAAGTTTATTTGTGTATTCAACTCTTTGCCTCACACAGACTCCCCTCCATTCTTCATATTCAAGTTTCTTTTCCAAAGGCTCTTTTGCTTAATTTAAAGGAAAATGGAAAGGCTGCTTTTCTAATCCTGGGATTCTGCTACTTATACACACAGCCGTGGAGACTTACTGGCCTCACCACTTCCCCAGAGGAGTTTTATGATTTTAAATGATCTATTTTACAGTTTGCTCTGTGGGCTGCAGAAACATCAAAGCCCATTCCATATCGGCCCGTGTCTCATGTTCTCAGGGAGGAATGGAGAGCAAGCAGTCCTCGCTGGAGCAAGGCAATGAAGAGAGTCTCTCTCTCTTCTCTTTGGCTATTTATTTGCACAGAGTATGTGGGGAATTAGTAACTCTGAGCTTCCTACTTTAAGTAGCATTGAAATGGGTCCGTTGAGACATAACGTACACAGGCAGGAGGCAGCTGAACGTGTACAGGTGACTGTTGTGTAACCCTCACCTCTTAGGAAACCAAGACACAGACATGATTTCAGAAGTCTTCAGAGGTAAAAAATAATGCTCTAAAATACAATATTACTCATTTCCTTACCACTATAAAAGGAGAGAGCAATGTGAGTACCCATCTCATTAGAGTGCTGCTCTTCACAGAAACACAGAATCATTTAGGTTGGAAAAGACCTTTAAGAGCATCGAGTCCAACCACTTGTATTTCATATAGACCAATATTTTTTGGGGCATTATTTGATTCTTCTGTTCTCACACTATATACTTTGGATTATTTATCACTACAACAAAGTGTTACAGTGGAATTTTTTTCAGAAAACAACTACCAAAAAAAAAGCTTTTGCTAAGAACAGCTTTTCTTTTCCATTTAAGTTTGGGGGTTTTTTTCCCTTTCAGATTTTCCACTATTTCTTTAATGCACAACTACGGTTGTGGGGGTTTTCAGTCCTGAACACCAGGATGAGAGGTTCAGAACATAAAGATTCTTCCTCCCAAAGATTCCTGGGGACCATATTCTGTGTGCCAGTGACTGACACCGCTCCCACAAGTAATTTTTGCATTGTGCCCATAAAAACATGTGGTATAAACACCCCTCAACCCAACCCAACCGCTGACTCGTAGACACTAACAAAGATTCTGCTACTTGCGAGATTTAGTTTTATTAGCAGATCAAACTCTGATTTTTTTTCCTGCTGGTGTTTCACAAGATGACTATCACCACAGAGCTCCGGCCCCTTACGTCCGCTTCACCAAAATAACACACACCACTGGAACTTTCATGCAAAGGTCAACGTTCTCACGTTCTTACTCCATTCACAGCAGTAATTATTCACCGTTCTCCTTCGGCTAAACTGTATCCCACCGTTTCCCTTCCTCATACCTGGAGATAGGTCTGTCTCTGCCTTATCTGCATTAGGAAAACTCTGTCCTGGACTTCATCACCGGAGAACACTGGGAAGCCTTTCCTGCCTTCACTTTGCAGACATCCTAGCTCGCAACCTGATGCTCTTTTTCTACCGACTGACAGTTTACGTCCTCTCACAGCTGCTCTAACTTATCACCTAAACATTCTAATAAAGCACGTTATTTACATTACACAGATGTTGAATCCATGTCACCTTTTTACACAGCTCTTCTAACTAGAGCAACAGAATTACATCGGAATGAAAACGTTGGAAATGTCTTAAGTTAAATGGACAATTTGTTCTGCATTTTAGCCTAGCATGCAAAATGTTAGTTGAAGTCCAACAGAGGGACAGAAAGAAGAGAAATATTTTCTGCCGATACAGAATCGCGGATCTATAACCTGGGAAAGAGTTTGTTTACAAATTACTAAAAAATGAAGGTTGAAGGAAATAATGCTTTACAGAATTTAAGGAGGAAATCGATGTTGCAGAAGCATCAGGCAAATACCCTGCTGCAGGTGAGACATGCTGTGTATTATTATAAAATAGCAATACACTTATATTTATTATTGCAGCACATTTTAAGTCCTGCTGTAAAGTCATATGAGTGACAGAAGTGACTTAAGCCTTTTCCAGCTGCAGAGATCCTGCAGTATAGGGATACAAGTATGAAATCAGTGAGTACTTCCCGCTCAAACCAGCTCAATATATAGATAGATTTTTGGTGTGGCTCTTTCTATCCGTGTTTCCAGAACTTCCTGAAAATGGCTATTGAAGTATATTAAAAAATAATAAAATAAAACAAAAGAGAAAAAAAGGCAGAAGTCATTCAGTTCAATAAATATTTAGGTCAAGGAAGGGCAACTGTCCTCAAGTCTACCAAGTGCGTAGCAAAACCTTCAGATGGTGGAGAGCCACAGCACACAGACATGAGGGAGCTCTGGCTCTTGTCAGCACATCACCCAAAAGCCCTGTTCTCTTAGGAGGGTCTGGGCTCTGCATGCAGCACAATCCCCAGCAAATTTAGCAGTGTCAACCTCAGGAACCCTCTCTGATGCTGCTGCTGCAGTAAGGAAGGAGGGGCTCTGCCAGCCCAGGCAAGTGACAGTTCCACTTTGTAGCCCAGCATGGGATCTGCCCTTGAGTTGCCTCAAAACCCCTCTGGGCTTAAGTATCACAGGTCCCTAACGTCCAGCCCTACCATCACGGGAGGCACAAATGTAATTCCAGCTCAACTGCAGAGTAAAGGCTGAGCTGCAGCTCCCAGGGCTGCTGCCTGGAGAAAAAGCACATTCTGTCCCTTCCTGATCCTTTTTCATGATGCAGCAGTAAAAGTAATTAGAGGAGGCAAGGCAGCCCACTTGAGGAGTTAACTTTTATAAGATCATCCAGGTAAAGAACAAAGACAAATGTGATCTCTGACTGCTAATGACGTGCTTTGTTATTTAAGGCAGTCATCAGTCTGTTCCTATCAGCTCACTGAACGTAAAGACAGAAAATACTCTGTGGAGCTGATGTGTAAGGTTATTCATGCTTGAAAAGAATTTGAAATATAAGAAAGCTGAAAACTTGCTCTAACAGTGTTTGAGACACACCCTAGAATAGGATAAAACGGGATGAAAAAAATGGAGATAAATATATTTCAGTTAGAGAAAACAGAATGTAAAGCAAGAAGCATGCAAATGCCAGACCAGAACTGTACACTGTGCTGAAAGGATGATACAAAATTGTGCTGAGGGTACCTGTGTGAATGGAGAGAATGAATTCCGTGAACAAAATGAATATTCAGTAACTACAGCAAATCAGTTCAATACTATTTACTGTATAAATGCAGGGAATGCTTCAAACACAGTGTTAAATAAACAAAAAATAGGCCATGCTCGGATACAGCAGCTTCTGATTCAGAACATGAAACTTACTCAGAAAGAATCTTCCTCTGTAGTCTTAAACTAGAGAGGGAAGGGGAACACAGTCTGGAAGGAACTGTGTTGTTCCCAGCATGAGCAACACACATTCCTAACATCCTAGAACTGGGAATGTGTTGAACTAGGTCCTTTGTAGTTGGCAGTTAAGGCCTCAAAATAACAAAACTCCACAGTCCTTTACCGTGCCAAACTATAATCATAATTAGCTGCTTCTGCTCAGGGGGAAAAAAAAAAAAACAAACAACAACAAGCAAACAAGGTATTTTATAATACTTTTGAACCTGAAAGGTGCATTGATATTTTGATGGCTGTATCCTCCATGTTTCTAATGATGCATCACCATTAATCAACTCTTATTAATTTCTCCAAAATTAGGGGAGACACATTTTCTTATATAAAAATAATTTGGTTATAGAATGGCAGGTTAGTTGGGCACCCTTCATCACAAAAAAAGAGAGATCTTTTAATGCAAGTAAGCATCATAAAGCAATTAAATATCAACTCTAAACGAGCACAGAAAGTGATAATGCTGCATCAGGTCTGAAGGAACGTATGTCGTTAGTAAAGTGAACTACTCAACCACACTGCATTCATTTGAAATATTCTTCTACTGTAGTTGAAAAATACTCTTCAATAATTAAAAAAAATGTATTTTTTTTTTTAATTGCTGAAATTTCAGCAAACATGCTCTATTTTTGGGTACCTAGGCCGGCTCTTAGGCAAATGGGTAAGTTGCTTCCATCTGTTTGTTGTGATGCTGTGAATCCAGCCGTCACCTGCAAGGTAAGAACATGCATTAGTACTTCTCCTTTCAACACAGTCTCGCTGGTTTTATTTACACAAAAAGCTCCCTAAGTGCACATTATATTAAAATAACAGTAATATCACTGCTACATCAACTTGAGTCTCTTCAGTCTTTATAATTTCACTTAGCCATTCACTCACAGAATTGAAATCAAATTGAAACGTCAAATTAAAATACCCTTATTTTCCTTCTGGATATATTGAAGAAATTGCCCTCTCAGTAGAATATAAGTGACACTCCAAACCTATTTTCACTAATTTCACATTTTTTCATGAAAAGAGGTTGCCTTTTCTAGAAAAGGAACTCCATGTAAGACTATTCTACTACTTATTTACCATTTTGTAGCTGTGATTTGTTATTCATCCCAACATCTATGTTACGTTGCCATTATTTCTATCTTCTTCTTGCAATTGCTAGCAAAAGTTACCCCTTGTTCATATCAAAATGTGTGAGACTCTTGCCTGTATTCTTTTAGATGATAGATGATTTGATGGAAGGTTTATTATCATAGGTTCTCAGTGCACCACACAGTGGGCTCCTATATTTCCATAAAACAGGGTAGCTAGAGAAATATTTGAGTGCCACGAAAATTCTGTGATGAGACTTGGGTCTAAGTAGTCTGAGACAAACAAGTGTGCACTTGACACGAGGTCAATATAAAAAGTGTACAACAGAATTATCATCTCTTAATTACTTACTTAAAGGGACATTATCAGAACTTAGTCCACCAAAAAGAAAAAGTCTGTCATCTCCTATCGGAGTCAACGTGTGCCACGACCGATCCTTTGGCTTCTCTCCACTGATATTAATTCTTGGTGAAACAAAAGAAAGAAAAATACATTTTCAAAGAATGCTGAAAATTCATCTGCCAGAAAATTTAATAATCCAGTTTGTCCTAGAACAAGCTTGGCTGTTTTCCCAGGGAAAATGCTGCACTTCTGCAATCTGGATTTGCTCTCAAGAAGAGCAGTGTTGAGACCTAAACAAAGTAATTACTTGTAGTAACTGTTCCCTGAAAAATCAGTTATGGAAATAGCAAACACAAGGACAGCAGTGTTGATTGTTACTTTATTGGTTTCTTTTCTTCGTATCACTAAAGCTACTTAACATACAACTGAAGTCACTTAGGACAACAAAGGAAGGACTATGTATTAAACTAAACTGCACAGCATGTGTAGGTGAACAGGCTCAGTTATCTGAGGCAACATGGAGATAAAATTTAATGAACTTGAAGGGCTACAGTCTCTCTACTCCTAGGAAAACCATCAGAAGGAGCCCAACAGTGAGGAGCAAGGACCTCCAGAGGGCATCACCCCACCTACTATCTTGATACTGAGCAAAGAGGCAACTTCTGTTGTCAAGCACCTAAAGTTAGACAGAAAGAAGCCAGGTCACTGCATACTCTGTATGTCCCGGTTTTGAAGGATGGAAAAGCAGGTGCAAATGCCTGGAACCATCTCTGTGATGAAAAAAAGCTGAGAGCCTTGGGGCTATTCAACCTGGAGAAGAACAGCCTGAGGGGGGAGCTGAGCGATAGCTAAGGATGTGTGTCTAGAGGATGGGGCCAGACACTGATTTTCAGTGGTGCCCAGGGACAGCACAACAGGCACCAACAGGAACCTAGAGATAGGCATCTCTATTCCCTTAACATTCAATGAAGAGAAACAGGTCCTTGAAAAGCCCAACTTGTGATTTATTTTGGGTGTCTACCTCAGCAGCAGTTGTCTCGTGCCCAAGAAGTGCCTGTTTCTCTTAACTGAGCACAGAGGAAGCCTGGAGTAAGTAATACAGGCATCTGCAGTTCAGTGAGAGGAATTTCACTACTGGGGACTGCTAAGCAATTCTCCATCTGGAAGCAAAGACTGTGGAATCATCGCTAATTAAACAGGGATTGCAAAAAAAACCCTTCCTAAATTTGACACTGAAGTGGAAGCCAAATCACACTGTTTGAGCACCTGCTTTGTCCAAATCTTCTATAAGATGCTTCTAAAACTGGCAAGAGAGGCAAGACCGTGCCGAGATACAACAGGCTTTGATGTTTACAAAAATATATGCCAGATGCTGATGGGTGATAACATTTCACTCTTCCATGCTACTGATACAAAAGATTAGCATAGTAATAGAAATAATATGGAACATTTTGAACAACGGGTCAATGGAGCTCAGGGAAAGTAACTTCTGGGTAGGGATAACTAAAATAAATATTGCAGTCTGATGCTGGAAGATATTCCTGGATTAAAACGTTAATATTATACAATTCCTTAAGTTGACTAAGAAAAACTTGTTATGTCTGGTTAATGAGAAGCCTCAGGGCTTTAAATAAAATCACTGCACTCAGAATGTTTCTTTTAGGAGAGTATGTTCACTGAGTGAATGTAGGACTGTACAAACCAAGTCCTCCTCTGTACTTTACAGAAAAACTTCAAACATCTGCAGTCAACGTGGCTTGGTCAGCAGGATTTGGCCAGCCACTACTTTTAAATCTGTATTAAATCCTCGAGTCTCTTTTGGTGATAATTCACATGTCAATCCAAGAGAATTTCTCTGAAGCTGTAAAAATGGCTGAGATCATTCTGCTCTTGAGATCAGAAAGGTTGTGTCCTGCCTGCTTTTTAATTCATTATCTGAATAGAAATGTCAGTAGGAAGGAATGTGAAGCACAAGGAAGGAAAGGTTCCTTGCAAGAATCACCTAGGGGAGAAAATACTCACTCTGACAGCAAAGAAATTGGAAGGAATTTCCCCAACTGCAAAACACTGGAATGACACCAGAGCTTTTTAGAAGCAGTTTTCATCTGGAAATGGCTTGTCTGATTAGAACTATTTAAAGCTATTACTGGTACTCAAAGGATAGAGAGTGATTTTCTTTACTTCACTTCTTAATATGTAACTTTATTGATCTCAGCAAGAACTGCTTTGCTATATAGTCTCCAGACAAAAAGAAAAAATAAAAGATGATAGAACCCCCACTAGCCTGTGTATCTACCACCTGATTTTACAGCATTTGTGTGTGGAATGGTGGGACTTCTGGAAGCCAGTTCTTTACACTGGAGATGATCCCTACAAATGCCCAGTTTCCAACACAGCCACCACTCTCGATTTTATGAAAAGCAGCATGTTGCCAGAAATCTGTGCAAAGACAGACTGTAAAGTGGAGCCAAAATGTAAATGCTAATTTGACATTGTCCTGAAAGTTATGCTGGGTTTTGTGCCTTATGTAATTTGGAGACAAAATCACATTGAGAGGTACTGTGCTTGCTGAGAGGTGGCCTGGCCCAGAGGGCAGAGGAACGCGCTTTGTGCAGGAGCAGCTCGGCGGTCACGGGCGACTGAAGATGCCCATCAGAGGTTCAGGAAGCACATTAAGCCCCAGAGCAAAATCAGTACCGACACGTACTTGGGAGGGGTGCATTTCATGGTATTTCCTGAAATTATTTCTAGGTTTCCTTGAGAACAAGGATGGAACAGTGGTTATCACTCACCAGTTCCTGTTTCTCTCCTGGTTTGTCTATCAGCTAACAACAGATGCACTGATTCTACACAGGTAGTAGGCACTATCCTAAACACTGTATGCAAGCAAACAAATCTTAGCAAGTATATACTAATACCTGCTTTAGTTTAAAATGGAAATATTCAGGTCATGCTTTTACTCGATCTTTTTGGTTAAGATGCTTCTCTTGGATGCACATCTTTCCCCAGTCTGTACCAGAATGAGCCAAATACAGATAGTAAAAGCAGTACTCAAAAAGACATCAAAGCTAAAATTCCATACGGATAAATGTACCCATCCTGAAAGTTAGGATGTTAAATCACTACACGCTGTGCTTAAAAAAGCATCATCAATGCTTTGGTGCAGAACACCAAAAGCTTAGTAACCACATTCAAATTAAATTAAATTGAAATCACAATATACCAGCTGTTAAAATGGTCCCCAACCTCCCATTCTCCTCTTGGAAAAGCTACAGAATTAGCAGTGGAACTATTTAACAATATGTTTCAATCTGCTACATTCAACTGGAAGCATTACAGAGACAAACCTACCTTCCAGACCAAGTCCAAGTGTCTAAATTCAGGCAGTGCAAATCATTCATTCTAGTTTGCTAAAAAAGAAATAAAATCCCAGTTGTGTTATATTAAGCAAACAACAAGCAAAGTATTTCAGTGAGGCCTTCCCAGGACAGAATATTCCAAGTAACAATATTTGGAAGAAAACTGTACCCATGTGCCTTAAACCAACTCCGTATTATGTGGCAGATGAAAAGCATTTCCTCTCAAAAACCCCCATGCAACTCTCAGAAAACTACCTGTCAGGAGTATTTACAGTAATGCACCAGCAGTATGGGGCCAATTTTAGCTTTTAATGGTAGTTTAATAGTGAAGAATTAGGGATACTCAGTTCCTGCAAACGTATTCAATTTTCATCCACAGAATTCACGGCAGGTGATTACAGAAGGTATAATAGTTTCCTCTCATAATTTTTCCTTTGCATTCTGCCTGGTCACTTATTCCTTGAAATATTCTGGTAGGTACTGCACTCAGGACATGACAGCCCACAAAAAAGTTCATCTCATCTGTGGTTTTCTCTCTTTTCCGGAAGGCAAACCCTTTCATAAAGTTACTCCTAGAGATGACAAGGTTTTATGACCCTTTATCTGCCATAAAATAATCAAGGATATCAGTAAGAACAACGGGAAATCAATACACTTGCCTATCTGCCTGTGTTTTGAGATGAAGAATGTAATTGCCTTAGGAACATAAAGTGGGGGGGGAGAAGAACAAATTTATTTGCTTTAGATTGCAGTAGCATTTTCAGAGACTCGCAATACACTTGACTGATATTTCTAATTCCCCTAGGTACTATAAAACAATATCTTGAGAAGTAGGGAAATATATCTTGCCTTACCTTCCAATTTCTTTTTTTCCTAGGGTAGTCCATAGATCTATTAGAATAAGCCTTTCTCCAGCTTGCAGATCCTTTGCGGCAGAAACTAGACTGGTCATTTAAGTCAGAACAGGAGTAGTTTTACCCCTGAGAACTCGGTCACTTAGGGAGTCTGAGAGACTTCCACCAGAGCTATGGAAAGTCTCTCAGGGTATTGCAGGAAACGGGAAGGTTTTCAGGATAGCTACGGCCTCCTCTGCTCAAGTACGTGCTAGCCCTTTGCTGTCCTAGGGAAGAGAACATTGACCAGCCTTTTGGAACGCCTTCCGAGAGGCCAGTAGGCTAAAGAACAGCAGAACATGAGGGCCAAATCTATTCGGTTTCCTGCTCCTTCAGGTGGCTTTGAAGGAGATGAGGACCAAGTGATGTAAGCAGAAAGCCAAATGCAGTTACTGAGTTATCTTCTGCTGTACCTGGCCACAGCAAGACACCTGGGGGAAAAAGCAACAGCCTGGCCTCTAGAACTAAAAATATTTAATCGTCTTGGAATAACACAGCTTGATATGGAGGATGTCTACTAAAGAAAGGGAAGACAGAAAGTTGCTGTTATGTTGGACATTAAGGTTTCAGGAAGATCCTGTTCAAGACCTCCACGCTGACTTTGCTTTCCTAGGCATTAGGCAGAAGATGGAGCAGTTTTCAGTTTCTTGGCCCCTGGGAAATCAATGTATTATAATCTTTACATTCTCATGATTCAACAGATTAACAGATGCATACTTTCACCAACCTCATCCTGAATTCAAAACACAGCAGCAGCTGGACATGTAACGTGTAAGATTCAGTCCTTTAACAAAGCTTTAACAAATGAAAACCTCTTTCTACCTGACCCTTAATTGGGAAGCTAAAGCACACAGTCAGGTTACAGCATCATCACTTGCCATCCGCAAAGTTTTCTTGCCATTTCTCACTTATTTCTAAATGCTACCTACTAAATTCAATCGTTTAGCTGATAATCCTCAAGTGATTCTCAACTGGCTTAAAAGCATCAAGCCTCTTAAGAGGGGCTGTATTTCCCTCAGAGCTACAAGGACTCCTTAGACATCCTACTTATGTTCTTTTCTTTGCAGCCTGGTAAACATTAACCAGGATCTGCTTTGTCTCAGGATTAGCTTTTGAGCACGATGAAAGGCATTAAGGGTGACGGGACATATTTACAGCTCACTGCTGTTACAGTAAACCCCGTGCAGCTCCCCATGCTCAGATTTACAAGCAAACTGCTCGTACAGCTCAAATCTTTGTAAGAGAAGGACTGCAGTTGGGTGGATCTTCTGATCTTCAGTGACAGAAAGGATAATGGGCAGTCTAAACATGCATACATTAAGGTATCAGATGTGTGAAATGCTGCTGGAAAGGCTGTGTTTTATTACTTCATCATTCTTTACATGACAATTTTCCACTTAAATCAAACATGAGACTTGCATCAACTTTTGCACTAACTCTCCTTCCTTCCTTCCTTCCTTCCCACTTTCTCCCATTTCTGTTTTGGTTTTTTGTTTGTTTTTTTTCAGGGGCTTACCTGGAGGAACAGAGTCCACATAATACTTCTGAGCCTGTTTTCAAATGATTCCTGGTACAATTGATTTTGATCATCATCATCATCATCATCTTCTTTTACCAGTTCTAGCTCCAAGTTTGGAAAAAGGTGCCCTTTCCTCCCAGAAAGATGAATAGGAGAAGCCTCATGACACTTCCTGGCCCTTTCTGGTTCCTTGTAGAGCCTTTTCCCTGGGAAGATTTGTATTATGGTGAACTAGAAGGAGAAGGAGGAGCAGAGCAACCCCACATTTGCTCCTTAATTTATGGAGAAAAGCATGACTTCATCCTCTGGGGAGGAGTTACTCCTGTTGTCAGGAAACAGTGTTTTTCTGATGTCTTTAGCTTTCTTTTCCTGTTTCATGACTTACATTAATTCCTCAAGCCCCACGGAATGCTCCCTAACCTTTTAAGTCTCCTTCCATTTATTTCTAGGATAGAAAGCAGATCAATAAAAAAAAAAAAATCACTTGGGGGAAAATTACACTTGCTGCTCTCCTGTGAAATTAAATACAGCATTCCAAAATTACACTCTTCTCTGGCATTGCTCCCACGAGGTTTAACCAAAATTTAGCAATTGCTATTAAGGAAGCTGATGCTACCTGAGGAAGAGGAAAAAAACCAAACAACATTTTCAGAGCTTTCTTGTATTTCTGAATCCTGTAGTCAAATAGTCAGAGTTAAATAGAAGCCAGAGGGCACATCCTCCCAGGGCGTATCTAATGCAACAGCCCAGTGGAGAAACGACAGGAGAGCTCCAGTTTACTAATAATTTCCCTCGCAGGGGCTGCACGAGAATGGCAGCTTGAGTTACAAAGCACTTCAGATGCAGCAGGCACAGTGCAGGAGCCCTAACTAGCCTGGACACAACCCTCAGTGCTGCTTCTGGGGGGGAAGAGCTCTGTCCCATGCAGGGACAGCCCCTTGCTGACTAAAAGCCAGAGGGAGCAAGGCTTGGAAGGCCAAGAAGTGTTCAGTGGTAGGACAGAAGGTCCTGAGCTGCACAGTTACTTCTTCCCATCTGGGTTTCTCTCCCTCTCATGACTTGCTAAATGAGGCGCAGAATTCAGTTCAGCTGCCGTTAGCAAAAGTTCATTTACACAGCAGACACAAAAGAGCAGAGGCCCAGGGCTCACTTAGCCTTGCATGGCCAACCCTAACCCACAAAATTCAAGTAAGACTAGATACTTTTTCAATCTCTTCTAATATACTTTTATTTCCTTAGTTATTTGTCCAAACCTACAGCTCTGGAAGCTACTGCAGGCAGGTGTCTCTCAGTCAGAGGTGGGGCTCGAGCGACAGTTCCAGAGATCATGAGCTTGTGTGGAAGGCTACATAACACAGCATGGTAAGGATAAACAGGATCACTCGTGGCTACTTTCTTTTCTGATTGCTCTGAAAATGTCATTAGGTAAAAAACCAAACCAAACCAAAACACTTTTCCTGCAGTTGTGGGAGGCAATTCAAATGGAAAAACTGGCTGGACATTGCACAGCCATTCTGAACCTGCCTTGATCTATCTGTAGGTCTGGTTTCTGTCTGAGCGAGCAGGACTAAGCTGGTTTGTAACAGAGCTGCAGACTTTCCCTGAGAACTGCGTTAAGAGCACGGCTTTTCCAGGGGCACGGGGAATAGAGTGCAATTTTACACTTTCTTATTTGCAAGTACTCAAAAATACAATACAAACTATCCTTGAAAAAAATTTACAAGCAGTTGGGGAGTGTACGTTAGTTAAGACTACCCCTATTTTCAGACAGAAGACTGCTTTTTGTATTGGATTGTTGCCACAGGCTTAATTTCTTTTATTAATCATTTCTGAAGAGAAATATCTCTGACTAGTACTAGAAAAATCAAGTGTTTTGCTGAGAGGTTTTGGTATCTCCTTGCTTACCAGTGGTGGCTTCGAGTTTGTTAGGTACAGGTAACCAGAGGGAAGACTCCTATGACTTTTTTAAGTTAAAAAGAGCTAGGAAGAGTTAAGATGCTGTATCAGGAATCTAGCCTTGATTTAATGATGCACTTGACTGCATCTTATACAGACAACTTTGATTATTACCTAGATTTAAGATCCTTCTGCAGTGTATTAAATGGAACAGTCTTGGATCATCTATCAAGAAAGCAAATCCAAGTCTTATTCTTGCAGTAAAGAGCTTATACTGGATCCCCAGAATAAAGCTGTTAAGAGCAATCTCTACGGTACACTGCACATCTTCCGTATCAAGGGCACAGAGCATGCTAGAGGTAAAGACTGAGACTGCAAAACTGAGATTGAGAGAGCAGAGGAGAGGCTTAACAGGACTGGAATGACCTGCACCTGCAGCAGCCTGTGCTATCAGGTAACATGCTGCAGCAGCATCAACGTTTGGAGACTAACAGCTTCAGATCCAGACATTATAATCATGGGCTGCTCCTCCAGACATCTGGATTTCAGTCACGTATGTGCAAAAAAAAAAAAGATAAAAATTTAAATGATAAAGCCAGATGAAATCTGTTATTTCCTACCTTTCAGCACCACGTGCTGCAGCTGTCAGGGTATGAGATGGGTATGGGAAGAACTCACTGTCCTCTTTTTTTTAGCAGAGGGAGTACAAACTAAAATCCCCGTTGTATTTACCACTTGCTAGCATTTCAATAAATGAAACAGGGAGGAAACCCCAGCATGTTTGATGTGTAAATCAGCTAAGCTGTAGCAAGCACAGCATTCAAGCACCTCATCCTGTCTGTAAAGCTGGGCTATCAGCAGGCTTGCTTTTGTTCCACTCCTGAGGAACCATCTCCTCCAGAAGTTATGCACACATCAGCTATTTCTGTTGATTGATAAGCATTTGCATTTGCCATAAGTCATCTGGTCGTTCCCTTTTTGGGACACCATACATTTCATCTTTAATACTACAGACAGAAAGACAGGCTCTTTTTTTGTGAGGTAGAAGGGGATGAAAAGCAGCATCAGTAAC
Source organism: Chloroceryle amazona (assembly GCA_027560015.1). Taxonomy (NCBI): domain Eukaryota; kingdom Metazoa; phylum Chordata; class Aves; order Coraciiformes; family Cerylidae; genus Chloroceryle; species Chloroceryle amazona. The sequence goes on along the minus strand of JANHFX010018759.1, from coordinate 10,992 downwards.
CTACAGGTTAGGTAAAAGACATTCTGGATTTCTTTCTACTACAAAGAAATACGCTATAAAAGACATAACTGCCAAGAAAATGACATTACTGCCAATAAAATGTTTTAATTAAACACTAACCAGCACTCGTCCGCCAAAGATGTAACCTTTATTTCCCAGCACAGCACATGTGTGAGCTGCTCGAGGCTGAGGTGGATCTCCACCCTGAAAGAAGCAAAAGAAGGTCCCTCAGAACATCATCAGAGCACCAGCCAGGGGTGGTGGCAAGTCAGTAACAGAGATTGCAAAGGTAAGGCCAGTATGCATCAGTATGCTGCCAGAATGGCAACTGTAGAAGGAAATCATTTTGTAGTCATGTCCGAGACTCCACAGACATTAGAAAATAGATATAATTGCCAAGGGCAACTTTAATTGAGTTCCCTCAGTTGCTAATGCTTAATATGTTCCCTCTTGGTCTGATTTGTTATTGCTTTGCTTAAGCAAAATTAATTTATCTTCAATTCCTACGCATACAATTACTGTAACACATCAGTTACTGTTGGTATCTCCTGTGCAGCTTTATTTTTTCCAAAGCACAAACCATCGGGAACTGGTGCTAAAAATCTCTGGAAATCAGATCTTAAGATTTGATGTTACATCCAACAGTCACAAGCCAAAAAAGTCAGAAACATCAGAAATAACGACAGCAAACCTGGTTTTTCCTTTTCAACAGTAATTTCAGTTTTTGCATTTAGTTTTGTAGGAGTTATAGCACATCCTCTGAAGGCCATAAAATAGTGTCAGACCCTCATGACAATACAATTCAACCGAGTTGAATTTTTGCTTCACTAAGGAAATCTGAAGGCTTACACCAGTGATACGGTGTGTTTACTACCTCTCCCTTTACCTACTCTAAGTCTGTGAAAGCTGAGCGGCTGTGTTAATGGCTGTGCTCCAGCCATGAAGCTCTTCCGGACCCAAAGTTGGTACAACTGACAGAATCCATTTCTACAGGTCCCCAGCTCGCTCTGGGAGGAGCCACCGAACCACCTCTGTACTCCGTTCCTCAGCCCCCCTCTGATCTTCCCAAGAAATGGTTTCCTGGAGTATTCCAGTGCATTGTTTTTCCAGGAACGGAGCACTGACAGTAACTTTATACTCCCAACCGTTCTCTTAAACGCAAAGCTTTAGCTCAAAACTATCCCCTAGACACCAAACACTGTATCATCTTCTAATACATCTGGATTTCTAATACCTCTCTGAAGCCCACGATACTTTTTGCACCAGAACCACGTTATAGAAAAAAACCCAGTCCAGTAACATCTGTGGGGGGAAAAAAATTCCTATCAGTTCTGAACTTTCCACACTTGCGAGGCATTTAGTGCCCTCCTTTTTAACATTATAAGCCTAAGCAGTACTAAGCATATTCAAACTACTTTTCCCAGCATCAATTTCTAGAGCACAGTAACTATTCAAAATGCAGTAAAATCATAATTGTGTCAAAAGACAAGACTGGAAAACACTCACCCTGATTGCTGGTTGAGACCAGGTTTGTGTGGTTGTATCAAAAACATGAACATCATTGTGCCATCCCCAGAATATCTGTCCTTCCTAAAAAAGTTGAAAAAATTAAAAAGAAATATCTTTTCTTTTTTTAATCTTTGCAATTAAAGGATACAAACCCAGAAGTGATCTGTCAAAAATGAAAATGATCTAAAATACAGAATTTTATTAATAGTAAGATATTAATATTTTTAATAACGATGCAGCAGCTCAGGTCTAGGTGAAGGTCAATGTTGGTCACTGCAGAGGACAAATTCTACCTTCTAATTTTTAGTGTAACATACCAAGAAATAAATAGATTGTACAAAGCACAACCTACTTATGTAAGTCAATATTTAACATTTGATGTAAGGATCTATACTTCCTTGCATGCACTTTATTTCTTATTAATAAGTACTCTAATCAGCCTCCTTTCTATTAACTGTCAGAAATCATTGTAGGAAATTAGCTAATCCAGGTATCTTAAAGTAATGGCATTTACTCTAGATAACAAAATTAACTGTAAGTATTTGTCTGTTAGACTTGTGAAGCTATCAATTCCTTGTTGTTACCTTCAAGGAAATATAATCTTAAATTTTCCAGGAGTTTTGTATTTAAAGTATGTCTTCAGGTTTAAAATACTACCTCTGTTCCTGCTTTGACAGCGTTTTGTTTCCTTGCACTGAAAACCTAGCACTGGGTACTTGGAATATGCCGAATACCCACCGCTCCCAACGGGTCATATCTGAAATTTCAAATCTAAGAAGATTCTAATTTGCATTTCTGCTGATGTTACAAATAAAAGAGGAAAAAAAACCATATTTTTATACTTACTTAGTATAAAAGACTATATTTTGACAATCAGAAAGGGCAAATCACTCTGAATTGTGCCAAATCTCTTACCCAAAATGCATCGTGGACATCAAAGCAATCACTCAGTTCATTATGCTTCCTACAGCCATAGCCACCAAAATATATTAGCCTAAAAAAAAGCAACAGCAAAACCCAAGTTCAGTTCGCTGGTTTGCAAATAACATTCGAATGAATGAGCTCTAATAATTCACTTCAGGTTTTGGGCTACCTACTCTACTATTAATAATAGAAACAACATCAAGTATTTCCCATTGCACCTAATTACACAACAACCTTACTGAGGTGAAGGTTAAAAGCAACGCTCCTCACCAAGCCTGATGGAAATCCGTGTAGGCAAGGGAAGAGATTGGAGATACCTCCAAGTCCCCATTCTCTATTCCTCCATCCACAAGCTTATTTATCACAGTCAAATGTCTCAAAATGACACACAACACACCAGAGAGTGAAACATCTACACTTCTGCTCAAATCCCTACCCTTTTCTAGTGAAAAAGCGCTCCTGATCTATTTGCTAGGCTGCTGGATACATCTTTTCACAACCAACGTTCCCAAGGTTCAGTCCACAGCTGCCTGTGCCCCGCAAACATCTTTCTCTAGTTTAGGAAAGAGATTCTGTCATCTAAGCACTACTGAACATATTGCATGGCAAGTATTGTTACACACCTCCCAGCCTAATATTCCACCCATGCCATGGCCATCCATAAGCAATGGTTCCTAAAGTTTTGTTTAACTTCAACATTTGAGGATATTTGGTATAGTTGTTAGTGATCTTGGGAGAAGGCAATTTAGGAAATGATGGGATGGTGCAGGTCATTCCAGACTGACATTCCTATGGAAACAGAATTACTGAAAGCATTGTGCAATACACCAAGACATCCTCATCTGCAAAAATGAGCATCTCGTGAAATTTTAAGGTCTACTTCTGAAAAGGTGCACAGCTTGTCCCCAAATACTTTTCTTACATGAAAAGGTCACACTCTGCCACTTAAAAAAGGTCGTTTTCTCAGTATGTGGCTTGCACGATACTCTGAATAAATTAATACGGTTTCAAATGATCTTGTTGATAGCTCAGAAGCTGTGCAAATACCTTAACTTTCATCTGTCTTGCAGATAAATTAGATTTACAAACCCAAGATATAGTACCGAGAGACAATATACAGGTTATGCAATTAACTTTCATCTATCTTGCAGATAAATTAGATTTACAAACCCAAGATATAGTACTGAGAGGTATTACACAGTTTAAGCAAAACCTCTTCAGATGTGGACACAGTAAAATTTATATTTTACAGTATTCACTGTGGATCATATTCTTGTTTACAATCACTTAGATAACAAATCCCTGACACGTCACATTCTTGGGACTGCATATGCCACAATATCCATCCACTTCTCATTAAAATATCCCAAACCCCACAAAATCTGAAGTAGAATATTTATTTTTAGCCAAGTGTTTTTTTCTAAATACACTCAGGAACTTTTACAACACAATTATCTAGGCTGACTTGGTTCTCAGAAAAATCAAGATCATCACTGAAATGCCTCTGTGATTCTCAGCATTTGTCTGCTATTAAAATCCTTCAAAATAGACTAACTGTATTTTATTGCAGTTAATAATGCAATGCTTATGTAAATATCACCAAAACCCCCCAATTTAATTGTTATACTGATTTTTTTTAATGTGTTAAAATTAAAACCGTTAAGTAATAGAAACTTAATGATCTTTATCTAAACTCTCAAAAGCATTCCAGAAACTTTCACTGCATTTCCCAACCCTCTCCTAAGGAGGGTTTATACTCACCATTAATTCAGCTCACATGTCAGAAAACTGGCAGAAAGTTGTTAGGAGAGTTACACAAAATCCCATAGCAAGTCAAGCTAAAAATTAGAGTTTCAAGAATCCCAAACCTGTGTGCTCTTCACTTTATAGTATTTCCTCTCTGCAATTAACACATATTAAATATTCTTAATGTGTTACCTGTCCTTATACACCCAGCAGGAAAGCTTGTCACGTGGTGTAGGAGGTTGACCTTTAAAATTTGTAATTTTTTTCCACCTATAGGTTCCATTTTTTGTTCGTAAATTAACATAATACAGCTTAAAAGAAAAAAATAACAATATTTTCAGTATAAATGATGTCAAAGAATCACCAACAAAAAGAACAACCCACCACCCCCAGAATACACTATGTCCTTTGAAAAAAACACCCAACCAACCAAAAAACAACCCACCAAAACAAAAGGAACGGTGTGGTGTGAAGTTTATGGTATGGAGCAACATACAGGAAGAGCCCAGCACACTGCAAGAACCCAGTTAAAACTGAAGAGTTAGGAAACTGCCTGCACTCTGCCAGACCAGAACAGTAATAGCCTGCTCCTTCCACCGTCAGCTGAAGCCTTGCAAAAAACTTCTGCAAGACAAAGAGCTCCCGGTTCAGTTCTCCTGTTTAATTCTCCTCCCAACCTAAACAGGTAACCCCACAAAAATCCGCAAGGTTTGCAAACCGAGCAGTAAACTTGATTACAGGCTCAATTTCAGTTATTTTCCAGTCAGGATTGAACTCTGACTTCATTGACAGAAAGGGATAAAATGGCTCATTTCATCTACTTGGTGACTCCAGTCTTCAATTAGAAGGAGCTCTGTTTTAACTTTAATTATTACCTAATTATATAAGAAAGGTAATTGCTATCAAAAAGCAAAAGTGGAAGTGATATTCTGAGAACAATGTCATTAAAAAAATGGATAAAAACCTCAAACAAACGAAAACACAAAAGAGAAAAAAAAACAACCAACACACACACAAAAACCCCAACACCAAAGAAAAGAAAACCAACTGGGAAAGCACTGGCAGTTTGCAGAAATAAATACAGGATTTTTAACATACTGGGTCTTATTCTGAAGCTAAGACTCAGTGAAAATTCCCCCAAATACATGAACATTAAAGGGTTTTTTGGTCAATTTAAAAGTATACTTCTACAAAAATAAAGCTTTCCTTCTATTTCTCCTTAATTCAAATGCAAAATACACCAGACAAAGCAGTAAGGCCAGCATTATTATTCATTCAAAGGCAGTACTTTATGGAAGAAAAGAATACAATACCCGATTACTGTAGCCTTTATCATCAAATCCACCAAAAATGTACAGCTTCCCATTAATGCTTGCCCCACAGCTTCCTGACATGGAGGTAGGTAACTCGCCTTCCATGAGGTGCATTGTCCTGCAATTCAGCACATAGGTTAAAAACCTCACAATGCTACGTTTGAATCTGCTAAAATTAACAAGCCCACGCCAGATGTAGTATTAATTTTTAGATTTCAAGTTTTTCCTGGAAGTTTTGAACACAACTAGCACTAGAAACTGCAGGTGATCTACAAAGTCAGGCTCCTCTGGTGTAAGAGGATTTTCAGGTGAGTATTGTGAGCGTGTTTACGAAGCATTGGAATTCTTCTGAAGGTGATGCCTGTATAAAAAGAGCATTAATAAAGCTGAAATATGAATTATTCAAAACCTGGAAATACTATTAACTGTAAAACTGTCTGAAATGAGAAAAAAAAAGGTCTGGCTGCTATTTTACAAATATAAAAGAAAGGAGGCAGGAGTAGAAATAAAGGTTGGAAGTACTCACTCAATTTGCAATCCAATATGCTACTCCTAACAGTGCACAAGAAAAAAATCCTCAAAAATGCCAATTTTAGCACTGAGTTTTCTGTTCTTCAGCAGCACCAGTTCCTACCCTTTTCCTCACTTGTTTCACTTACAAACCAGTAACTTCCTGTGATCTCAATGCTAACACCACACAACTTCAAGCACCACACAACTATGTGATGAAATTGAGGTGAGCACAAGGGAAAGACTGAGCACAGTATTTGCCTCATGCTCAGAATCACGTCTCCACGTAGGAAACAGGTTTCCTAGGGTCACAAATGCCTACAGAAGCCAGGGACCTGCATTTCCCTCTCATACTGACAACACCCACACCTTCAAGTCTTTGTAGTTCACAGAATGACAGCATGGTGGGGGTAGGAAGGGCCCTCTGGAGATGCTCTGGAGCCACCCCCCTGCTCCATCCAGCAGGGTCACCCAGAGCAGGGGGCCCAGC